>JAMYXO010000372.1:15000-50313 GCA_033310375.1 Conus canariensis | reverse complement strand
CAACAGCTGTATGGGATCAGAGCATTATTTAATGATGTCGCCAACATGCTGTTATGGGATCAGAGCATTATTTAATGATGTCGCCAACATGCTGTTATGGGATCAGCTCAGTGCTTGTCTAAATTAATCAAAATGATGTATGTATTTCAGTTCCAGACTTGGTGCTTTCCACAATAAACAACATCCTGCTGGCAAACACTTCAAGACAGAAAATGGATTCCATGGGAACTGCACTTCAATGATGTCTCAGGTAAATCTAGGTAAATCTCAGTGAACTCAAAATTTCACCCTCCTGTGAATCTGGTATAACTTTTTCAACTCCATTTTTCATACAACCAATAATAGACAAACAGGCTTGTAAAATTTATGAGACTGTGCCATACCTACACAAAAAATTTTTGAGCAAATTGTCATTTCCAGATTTCTCAAAAGGCATTTCCATTCAAACTGTCCCGAAGGCATTTTCGGATGTATCTCACAAAACTGGTATCTTTTCATGATGCTGTCATAAGGGAAAACTTGGCCAAATCCTGCTTCCATCTTTGATGAGATATGCTCATCCCTCACCTGGAAAATGATGCAAGAAATGAAACCTTGCACACAATGGGTCCCTTAAACTTGCTGTGTAAGCATTCCTTCAGTCTTCATGTGGGGCATATTGCGTTTCTCTGGTCAGGTGGCAGGTTCTTCACTTTCCAAGAATTTCATTGTTTTTTTTTTTTTTTTTTTTTTTTTATAATTTATTTATACAGACCAAGCCTGCATTGCCTTTTATAATGTGTTTTCATCACACACAAAAAAGTGATATTCAGTCTGCTTTTGTTTTCATTATACTTGTCTATGAATATGAGACTCTTAAATATTGTCTTCCATTTAAAGCATTCAGTAAATTTCTATCCTTCTGTATAGTCTAAACAACTGCAGTGATGTGTTGTATATAGTGATGATAATTGTCATAGCAGTGTATTTATCTGTGAAAAAAGAATGGGAAGAATGGAACCTGCTACTGATCAGTGGCGGCGGAAGCTGTCCAGGATTTGGGGGGGGGGGGGGGGGGGGGGGGGGGCAGTGGATATTTCAAATCATTGAACTCCGACAATCACAATTTGTCAATGTTCGGTAAAAAAAAATTCCAGCATGCAATATTCAGTTCACATACACACACACACACACACACACACACGCTTGAATACACTTTGTATAGCTGCAATTAAAACGTTGCAGAAACAGAGAGAGAGAGAGAGGTGGGGGGGGGGGGGGGGAGGGGGGACAGCTGTCAGACTTTCTGACTGAATAACATAACAACATACCTTCTCTCCATATTCACTGGACATTAGGCACCGTAAAATGCAGTTACTAAGTCACGATTGTCAAAGTCTGTACATTAGCAGGCTACACAAACAGCTGGGGGGTTACACCTTTACACATTTAATTTTCCGAAGTAACTTTGACGTCGTTCATTTCTGCAAACGAACTCGGAAGAAAATTCAGCAAGATTGAGCATATCAACCTTGTCTTTAAACACATGCATAATGAGACGGTTGTTTAGGCGCTCCTGAGTCATAGTGCTTCTGAGGTATGTTTTGACCCGCTTCAAGGCAGAAAAACTGTGTTCAGCTGTTGCAGTTGTAACTGAATGGTCAAGTACAGCCTGATAAGTTTGTCTACTTCACTCAGCATTCTTTTAACAGTGTCAGAAGCTGTCAGTTCTTCTGGCAGTGCCTCAAAGATGGACTTCTTGTTGTCCCCCAGAGCATGTGGAAGGATGGCCAACTGTGTTTTGAGTCTGTCCATGTCAGTGTCCGCAGCATATGTCTTTGATCTCTTGAGGAATTTCTGGATTCTTTCCTGCAACTCCGTCACCCAAGAGAATTTCAATCATCCTTGGCAACTGAAGACTTTGTTGGTCAAACCTGTGCTTTACATGCTCTTTGACGTTGTCTATGGCCTCATAGTACTGCTGTCTGTAATAAGCAGAAGGGTCAGAGTAGCTGTGACCCTGGGAGCCCTCATCAAGTCTTCGTGGAGGCTGTCTCTGTCTCGGAATGCGGGGCTCATCACACACGTTTGCAGCCTTGGTTGAGACATCGGTAAAAAACGTCTGGAAACTTTTATCCTGGCGCATACTTTCAAGCGTTCTCAGACAGAGGTTTGCAGAGTTTGTTGCATCCACACAGGACGTTTGTTTCCTTTGAACAGCAGTTGCCAGCTCTTCAGTCACAGCAAAGACATCCCGTGAAAGTGAGAGCCCAAGACAGGTGGAGAACTGCTGCACAAGTGCAAGAAGGCCGGATGCCCTCCTGGCATACTCATCATGTCCTTGTGAGACTAGTTCAAGTGGTTCTTGCAAAGCCTCATAGTTCTCAATGAGAGAGTCAAAAGCTCTTGTTCGAACAGTCCACCTTGTTAGACACAGTGGTTTAATGGATGGGCTGCACGAAGTTGATGTTTCATGTTGGATTGTTTCAGAAAGGACCTGTCGTTTTGGTGATAATTTGATCAACTGAATGACCTCTGTGGCAAAGTCAAGGGCATCTCTGTTTACTTTGACTTTCTGGAAGCCTCTTGTAACACAAGATTGACTGAGTGTGCCAAACAGTGTACGGACACTGCTGACGGGACCTCATCTTTGAACCGTTTTGCAACCCCTGAAACGTGACTGAAAATTACTGGCCCCGTCGTAGGCCTGACCCCAACACTTCTGCACTGACAAGTCCAGCCTGATCAAGCAATCCTTTAGCGCATTAAAGAATTGTCTCAGCACAGGTATTGTCAACATGAACCAGTCCCACAGGCTCCTCTATGACTTCAAACTGCTCAGTTACCCATCGTATGCAAATTATAACCTGCTCCCTGTTTGCAACATCACGGGTTTCGTCAGCTAGTATCGAAAACCAATTCGCTTCTCTGATTTCAAGTACAACAGATCGCAAGACTTTATGTGCCATAATCCTGAGGATCTCGTTGACAATATCATGCGACAGATATTTTGAACCTGGGTTGGTTTTTTCCTTGCAGCCCTCTCCAAAGCAGAACTTGAGCAGCTATTGAAGGTTGCTTTCCTGCTCGTCATGTCCATGGAGAGGCAGACCCCGACGCAGGAGAAACTGAAGGCTCTTTAGTTCGTTCATCAGGCTTTGCAGGTGTTTCTTTTGTTCTGTTTCATGCTGACACGTCACTCGAGCATACACTGACGTTGCAGACTGCCTACATTTTACGTCATACACGGCTGCAGTTAAAAATAGGCGGGCTCGCCTTCCCGACTAAACGGTGTTGAATGTGAGTGCCATGCGCAGTAAACTGATTCGTTTCCTGCACGTGCATGCGTGAACTTGTCGTGAACTCTGTCAGTCCCTTTGATCTAAACTAACTGTGAGTGAGTTTGACAGGAAGTATGACAAGTATGGCGACAAGGGCACCATCAAACCTCTCTCTGATTTTTTTTGGAGGTGCTCAATATTGAGGGGGGCAGTATATAAGGCTGTCTCCCCCCCCCCCCCCCCCCAAATATTTTTCTGGAGGGAGGAATGCCCCCCCCCCCCCCCCCCCCCCCCCCCCTCGCCGCCTGTGCTGATCTAGTGGAGTTTCATCCACATTATGCCACAATGGACACATCTTTGAGAATGTTGCTTAACTTTCCTGTTGAAAACTGCAGGTGCCTGTATCTCACAAGCCTTGTTGACACCAGATTCCGTGGCCCTTCATGCCTTAGTATGGGATTCCCCTTAAAATAATTTAAAAAAAAAAAAAGAAAAAAAAACCCAGTATATCATGGTTTTTATCTGGTTTATGTTGTTTTGTTTTGTTTTTGCTACACGCAATGGATGAAAATCAGTAATTGTATTGAGATTGTGTCTCAGTCACAGTAGGGCTGAAAGGCATTATTAAATGATGTCACAAAGATGCTGTTGTGGGGTCAGCTCAGTGCCTATGTAAATTAATCAAAACAATGTATGTCTTTTTGTTCCAGACTCGATGCCTTCTACGATAAGCAATACCCTGCAGGCAAACAACTCAAGACAGAAAATAGACTCCTTGGGAACTGCACTTCAGTGATGTGTCAGGTAAATCTCGGCGGACTACAGCCCTGTTCAGTAGATCTCTTCACTCATATGTTCACCTGGAAAATTGTGCAAGAAGTAGGTAGCGGTAGCTGTCAGCGATCTGACCACACACCCAGTGGAAAGTGCAAATTCTACTCATGTTCTCAAGTGTCTCATTCAACAAATCATGCACCTACAGACACAAAACTTACTGCAAAATAAAAGAGGAATGTTTCTACTGTAAATCTGTTATATTTGTTTTATTGCTTGTTAGGAGGTAATTAGAAAAACGCTGGTATTAAACAAGAAAGTTTTCTTTTTTCACGCACACTGGCATACGATCCGTGCTGAAGTCTGGAAACAGTTCGTCAACTCGGTCGCATAGGACAATTTCCTATGCAATCTACACTTTCAAAAATAGTATCATTGGAAAGCTAAGATCATGCTCTTTACAATGATATACTGTGAGACGCGAATATTTATCAATCATTTGATGTTTTTTCAAGTTGAAAAGTTTAAACCTGATTTACACCTACACTCGTTTTTAAACACCAATATACATTGGACTCGGAAAGCTCAAAGTTTTCTCTTTCTAATGGTATGCAAATGAGGCATGTACAAAACTCAGGGATTTTGCCTTCACACTGAAAAGTGAGGCGTCCATTGGTCACTCGAGAAAGTCAGACTTGCACAGTGCCTGTCGCTGAGGCTGACAGCTGGACGCACAATATTCACAGAATTCTGATTTTTCTAGTTGAGTTATTCTATTAAAAAAAAAAAAAAAATTTAGAAAGAGAGGGGGTTAGTTACCGCCAAGGACATTGACTAACAACGCACAGGACAAGACACGATGCATTTCGACCTCTTGGTCTTCTTCAGCAAAAAAACGATCACATTTAACATTTAGGACAGTACAAAAAGAACGAAGAGACACTTATCTGTTGTCCACGTGGTGGGAAGAATGGCCGCAGACAGAAACGACAGAGGGGATTATGGGAGAGGAAAAGGGGGGGGGGGGGGACATGGAGGGAGGGGCAGAGTGAGGCGATGGGTGATGTGTGTATATTTATGTGTGATGATGTAATGAGGGGGGGGGGGGGGGTGCATGGAGGGGGGGCGGAGTGAGGCGATGGGGTGTGTAGTTAGTTTAGTGGGGTGGTGTGATATATGTGATGGTTGTGGTTAAGATGGATTGATAATAATGCTAAGGGGGGGGGGGGGGGGGGGGTTGATATATACATATATATGTATATTATTTAAAAAAGAAAAAAAAAAATTTATATATATAGAAGGGATAGTAATGATAATAATGATAGTGCTAGTAATTATAATAAATAAGTAGAAGAATAAAATGAGAGTAACTGTAATTTAAAAAGAAAAAAAAAATTTAAGTGAATAAAATAAATGATTTCGCTGGGTGATGAAGGAGGTGGTAGTTGTGAAAGGTGTTAGGTAATGTTAGTAGGGGGAAGGGAGGGAAAATTAATGGGGGATAAGGTATAATGGGGGGGGGGGGGGGGGTTGGGGAAGAGAGAGAAAAAAAAGGGTGTTTGTGGGTGGGGAGGAGGGTAATGTGTGTTTGGGGGGGGGGGGGGGGGCAAGAGAAGGAGAGCTCATATCTCTCCATCCACTATGAGGTGGGGGGTGGGGGTGGGAGGTTTATACAAATAGTGCTGTTGAAAAAGTAAACAATGCTGTGGGATGATGTTTATTGTAACAGGTGAAATAATGTGTTGGCATTAATATGCTGATGTTGGTTGAGAAAAGATAGCAATGCTCAATGAGAAACAGGCATGAGCTTGCTAGCCAAGTTCAACATAGTGACATAACGATAACCTCAGAGATCATTCCATTGGTAATCTTTCACCAAATTAATGAATAAACGAAAATCGAAAAGAAAAATAAGGTTTTGAGTTTGGTGTGCAATACAGATAAGGAAATTACAGAGGGGTATTAACTTTCTTTGAAAATGAATCAATTGATTTCAACAGCATGGAGGCACTGACATTGCAGTTTGAATGTGAAAAGTGTACAGTCTGAAGTTGCAACTGTGCCTGTGTGTATGTACCCTCATGTGGCCTTTGCAACTACTTTGTCTTACGGTGCAACATTAAAAAAGTGTGCATGTGTCCTCATGTGGCCTGTGGAACTACTTTGTCTTATGGTGCAACATTAAAAAGTGTGCATGTGTCCTCATGGGCCTGTGGAACTACTTGTCTTACGGTGCAACATTAAAAAAGTGTGTATGTGTCCTCATGTGGCCTGTGGAACTACTTTGTCTTACGGTGCAACATTAAAAAAGTGTGCATGTGTCCTCATGTGGCCTGTGGAACTACTTTGTCTTACGGTGCAACATTAAAAAAGTGTGATGTGTCCTCATGTGGCCTGTGGAACTACTATGTCTTACTGGTGCAACATTAAAAAAGAAAAGTCGGTATTTTGGAAATTGTTGAGAGCCTTTTGCCTGAAATGATATTTGTGTGTGCCATCCCCTCCCCGACCACCAACCCTACTGGGTATTTTGCTTATATACCTTAATTGTTCTGAACTGAACTCACTTCCAACTTGTAACTCAGCTCACCAGGTCATGTCTTGCATGCATTTTGTGAAAAGAACAGGACAGGATGCAAGGCAAGAGGACCAGAAATGATTTTTGTGTGAGCCATCCACCATCCCCGACCACCAACCCTACTGGGTATTTTGCTTATATACCTCAATTGCTGTGAACTGAACTCACATCCAGCTTGCAACTCAGCTCACCATGTCATGTCTTGCATGCATTTTGTGAAGAGACCAGGACAGGATGGAGTGTGTTCAGGTCACAGCAGTAAACAATGTAACCAGGAGAGTTGGGAATAGTGGGTGGCTTGCACATGAATCATATTCTGACAAGTCAGAATCATATTCTGACAAGTCAAAAATCAGACAACAACAAATCTTTCTGCCAACGTTTCATGTTTGTAGTTCATTTTAGCATGAATGACTTCCACATCCACAACTATAGTTGACACAGCATCCATCAGCATGGTGAAAACCATTATTGCTTTGGCATAGCAGAGACAGCAGTATAACTCTTCTAAAAGCCATGGTCAATAACACAGACATTTTACCAGACATACCATAAAAAAAACAACTGACCTAAACCAAGGTGGAGGAAAAACGGTCACCAATGAACATACTCGAGTCAAGATATCTTTGCAATACCAATACACGTTTTCTAGAAGCTTCCGCTCATTACCAATTTCCACATGGCCGCCATTCATCCGACCACTGAATTACCCTCAATCATTATCAGCCACAGTATGACCAGGGCCTTCCCACTGCCAGACAAGCACAGCAAGATTTTTTTTCTGCCCCCCAATATCAGTCATCATGTTGAGGTTGACAGAACCTGTGCAACGACAACAATACGACCCACGAAAGTTTTAGAAAAAAAGTTTTTAACTTTCAGATTAAATTGCAATATGAACACCGATGCTCATTACTTGACCAATAAAACCTTATGGTGGGCCAAACTTTTTTTTTTTTTTTAAAGCAAAGAAACCATAATAGCTGAGCTCACTCGGGGCTTTTTCACCATTTTGAGACTTCACATAATGGAGAAAAAAAACAATGTATTCATTACATAAACATGACTTCCAATTAATTCACAAGGTACAGCCCAGGCCACAATTCTGGACATACGAATAAAAGAACAACTCGCTGCACAATGCGATGAATACACCCTGTACTTTTCACATACATTATCAAATTCTACAGAAAAGGGCAAAACCTACCACAAAAAATAGAGTGAAAATATGGCGTTTATTTGAGAAACCAGCTGGACAAACGAGTTGCTGTTTTATGCCTTGGAACATGGCTTAACAGAATTTGACCAGATTTCCTTTTTGAACTTTCCGACATTTAAACCAAGATTTATTTCATTTTATCAAAGATTAAGAAATAAAACGAAAACAGTGAATTGTTTACACTTTATTTTTCTGCCTCTTTATTTTATGAATATTATTCTATCCAAATGACAGGACTGTTTACACATTATCTATTCTTTATTTTTGCCTCTTTTATTTATGAATATTATTCCATCCAAATTTCTGCAGAAAGAAAACTAAAAGAGTGTATTGTTTACACTTTATTCTTTACTTCTGTCTCTTTTAATTATGAATATTATTCCATTGTAATTTCAGCAGAAAAAAAATGAGTGCATTGCTTATACTTGATCTATTCTTTACTTCTGCCACCTTTATTTATGAATATTATTCTATCCAGATTTCTGGATGACACTGCCTGGTCCTGTGTGCCATTTCATGATTCATCCAATGTTGTCAACTTCCTTGCCACTGGGCCACAAACCCTTCTGGCACACCTGCTACAATTCTGTTCCAGACCCATCCCTCACTTTCCTGTTTTAACCCTTGATTACTGTGACTCCATGACCAAGTGAGTCAGGTGAAGGCAGGTCCATTTTTTAGTCAATTTTCTATTCATCTGCTACATTTGTAAATTCACCTTGGAGAAGGCTAGTCAGTTTATGAAAAGAAGTAAGATTTCAACAGCGAGCCTCCCTGACATGCACCCTTGACCGACATCCGTGCTTATTTCAATTAAAATTTCAAGGCTAAAAATGTCACAAAAAGATTAAGATTAAAAACACTTTAAAAACTGTGTTTAACTTGATAACATTAAGGTCAAATAAAATAATAAACAGGTTTCCTTCAAAAAGCTCTTCTGTACCAGAGTGAATCCCACAGCTCTCAACAACATGGAGACAAAAAAAAAATCAACACAGGACATTCATGGAGCTATACTTTAGATGAGTAAATCAAGCATGATTCATAAGCGCCATCCCCAGTCTCTGGAGACTACTTGGTGACTCTAAGTCAGGCTGAACCTCATATGACCAAATGATCGAGCAATCAGTTCTAATGGAACAGGCAATAACAGAGTGGATTTCACTTTTCTAATATGAAGACAGGAAAGGCCAGTTCTGCACTAAAGCAACAAGAAGAAGAAAAACAACACCCCCCCCCCCCCCCCCCTCCCCGGCCACACTGATTAATGGCATCACTACTCTGCCCTCTGTGGATCATATCTGGAAAGCCAAGAAAGAGACGGAATGAGCTTTGATAAAACCAAACTGAGATCCTATCTAAACTTGGAGGAGGATACTATCTCCTTCTGTGCAACTTGAGCAGCATTATGCCCATGCCACTCTTTAGAGCTCTGTGTCCACATCAGAACCTGGTTTGTCCCACCACTGCCCAGAAAACTGGCAATCCACAGGGAGGGGTCAGAAGAAAGTGACCATGGCACTATCCAGCAGAAGAGGCACTGCACTGCTGCCAAGTCATTTCAATAGAATCAGTGGTGCCAGACTACAATCACTACTTAGTCATGAAGCCAGCGTGAGAGACAGTCCCACTGTGGGAGATGCCACCACACCTGTCCAGTGACAGTCCACATGAACTTGCTGACACCAATGAACTTGCTGACACCAATGACTTCAACACAAACTCACCGAGGGCACAGACATAGACAGGAAACTGAAACGGAGGTCACCTTGATAGTGCGGCAGATTCAGCCACAGACATTGAAAATTTGTGCAGATCAGTGAGGATCAGGATGAAGAAGATGATGCTGTGGAGTCCCTTTCTGGCCCGACACTGTGTGACAGGGCTGTAATCTGACAGCGTACAGCGTACTTTCATAATACATTCCAGCACCAACCAGGCCTGAGAAGTACAGACACTGCAGTGTTGGTCAGGAAATTTGACCAACACTCTCAGAGGTGTGTTTGTTAAGTGGATGAAACTCGACGGTGTGCTTCTAGTCTTCCCAATAGAGCCCATAGCAAATTCAACTCTGGGTAGGAGCCTGTCAGGGCAAAAATATCTCAAGTGATTCAAATTACCCTTGCCCAGGCTGTGACATAAACTGATGGATCTGCCATTCCTGAAATCCCTGGTCAGACATCAGAGAAGATGCTTAAACCTTCTCTGAACAGAAAGACTAGGAAATAACAGGTCGTGCAAGCACTAAATGATAAACAAGCCCAGAGCTCTTAACATCTTTTTCATCATGTTGTAACCATGTAATAGGTTCCATTATAGGGTCACCAGTGTCTGGCAAGTCAATTGCAGCACAAACCAACTTCCCACTGAAACAAAGAAACTGCTCCTGGAGAAAGAAAAAAAAAAAAGCAAGATGCCTTGCACAAATACTGACAAAGGAGTTTAGTCATTAGGATAGGAAGAAAAGGGAGACATCTTGCCCAATGTTAACCAGAGGTGGACTTACTAGCATACCTATTCTAAAGGTTTTTTCAGTAATGTGAACCTAAAACCAAGAAAATAGGAATGACATTTTCAAAATGCTCTCCTCACATGCAATTTTTTTTACCCTTAAGTGTGCGAAATTCCACCCCTTTCCTACCTACTTACACATTAACCCAGATGTGACAAGGTTACCCAAAAAATCTGTCTTGTAACCTTTCCCAAAAAGTTTTCTCCTGTACAATTTCACCCTACACAACTGGACTCTGTACATATTTATTCTACAAACTTAGGCCCCATGCATTTTATAGGGTACATGCAATTCATCTTGCATGATCTCGGAAAATAACAAAATGTAAGCAGTTTCCATGTAACAACAGCTTTTTCAACTGTAAATCATCATCCTTTTAGAGGGAGGGGAGGGTGGGAACTGATCAGGGGGATGGGGGAAAGGGAATCAACAGAATTCGGTTGCTTGTATCAATCAAGATGACATTAAACACAGATGGCATTTTCTAACATGTACAGTTACTTTTTGAAACATTCTTCATACACCGATTCCCAGACAAAAGGCGGCCATCTATGCATCTAATGCTGCATGTATATCACATGCTAACGAAACCTAGTTTTTGTGTTAAGACTGGGGATTTGTCATGAGCCATTTATATGTGGTAAATAAGGTCACCTGTTTGACGAATGACACCTGAGATGCAATACACATGGTTTACTTCACTAATTATATGATTAAAACAAACAGTACAACAGAACAGTTTTTGTGGATTCAAAACCAAGTCTAAAAACTGACAGAAGAGTTGCTGAAATGATGTATCCCAACCCTATTCACACCAATTAACATTTGCACTAACACCCACACCATGACCTGATTACAAGGCAGATTTTGTTCAGCATGATCCACCCCAAACACACACAAGAGACCAGCAACACGCAGTTCAATTAGTCCCTCACCCTGAGTAAGGCAGACACTTGCCTGGAAGACTGCAGGAAGAATGGAGACCCATCAACGTCTTCACAGGTTACTTACAAAGTCTTCTATTCACAGTGGATAACCTTCTTTCTTATCCCCTCCTCGCATCATTTGACAACATCAACTGTGCTGCTGTAACACACATACACTACAACAGCTGTCACATCCATGATGGCAAAATGGTCTACATGTGTGTCCACACAGCAACTCAGCAGTGAAGGGTCACTGTACTTTTCGGGTTACCTGTCACGCCGGTATGGAAGATACAGCTGGAAACGGTCATCTCCAAACACTAGCACTTGTTAGAGTGTTCAAAGCCAGCTACAGGGAGGAGTGAGTCATCAACAAAACATCCACTAAGGAGAACATTCAGTGAACATGCAGCAGAATTCTCCTCTGATGGGAACTACACAATGACCGATGACAGAATTTAACATCTGCCCACTTTCACGGTTGATTCAGAGCTTGTGATGTGAGGCCTTTGCAGTGACTGGCTGCCTTTACTGAAAAAAGTCTTCAATAGGTCATTCTCTTCCTCAATATTAGTGAACAGCTTCATCGTAGTGTGCAAAAGAAGGGAGGGCTGTAATGCAATTCCGTTTTCATTTTCTGCCGACTTACCTACTATCACTAGTAACTTCAGGGTTAGAAGTGAATTTAGGATGGGGTGAATTTCGCTTAGTTTGCCCTCACTATTCAGGCACTGTTGTGCATAAGCATGTACCCCGGTGGAACACGCACATTAATCTGCAAAAAAGACAAAAGTATACATAGCTGTCAGAAAACAGGACACGGATTTCAATACAACAGCCATAGCACAGTGCGCTCTAAAGGAAATAATCAGAAAATCACTCGGACATTGCTCTTATTTTGCACTTGGACCAAATCTGGAATCGTGTTTCCTTTAGTACAGGAATATAACTCCTGCCTACGCCTGCACCACAGTAATGTATGTGTAATTAAACTGAACCTGACCACAGTCAATATCTCATGGAATAAACATGCAAACAGCTTCAAAGAACCAGACCTCGCAATCCTGTGACTTGAATATTGCACTGTGTGACTTCAACATCACAACAGACTGAAAGACAGGTTGTTCTCCCCTAGGACAGTGTGTCACCACAGTATGACACATTTTCCTTTCTTGGCCCAATGAAGTGCAATTCTTTGGTCAGAAACCATTCCCCTGCTGCCATGGGACTGTTGACAGGCCTGAATGACATACTTCCCCACAGAACCTTGGCTGACTGTCTCAGCCAGAAGACTGGTGGTAGGTCAAGTGGGGAGAAAACCAGTATCTTGCCTTTCACTATTACAGTTAGTTGGCAAGTACAGAAGGCATTTACTACTTCCTGCTGATGTATCTGTCTTTCCTTCACAGGCTGGCTGTCTGCCACACACAACTGACAACCAGATGGTTCGCTGTGGGCTGTCTGCCACACACAGCTGACAACCAGATGGTTCGCTGTGGGCTGTCTGCCACACACACTGCAGGCTGTCTGCCTCACACAATTGACAACCAGATGGTTCGCTGCAGGCTGTCTGCCACATACAGCTGACAACCAGATGGTTGCATGGCTGTCTGCCACACACAGCTGACAACCAGATGTTCGCTGTGGCTGTCTGCCCACACAGCTGACAACCAGATGGTTCGCTGTGGGCTGTCTGCCACACACAGCTGACAACCAGATGGTTCGCTGTGGGCTGTCTGCCACACACAGCTGACAACCAGATGGTTGGCTGTGGGCTTAGGCCATGTGCACAAAGCAGGCGACCTCTTGAAAGCAAACAAAAAGCCAGCCATAACAGGGGTATTAAGCATGGCAGCGACCTCTCTGAACAGCAAACAAAAAGCCAGCATACAGTTCTGACAGGCACCAGACACTGAACAACTCTCTCATGAGGCACCGTGACTTTTTTGCAAAGCTGCAGATTTCAGTGCTACTGATTCAGCCAATTCTCAGGGGGGAAGGGGATAATAGTAAAGGGGGGGGGGGGGATAATTCATCATCTGCCACAGCGCCTACAGACGCAGTAACAGCAGGGTCATGGAATTAGCATGAGCCAAGAGTATCCTTCTCAGGCAGCTTTGCCAAAAGTTAACATCCTTAAAAGCTGCACAATGTACTTAATAAAGTGGCACTTAATCAGCTAAAGCCATGGAGCTGACAGGCACCATAGACCACAACATGAGGAAGCAGACATGGACACAGCAATCATGATAAGCACAACATCACTGAACAGGCAGCCCTGACCATGCTGAACAATTCATAGAGGCTTTCAGCCAGCCAGGCGAGACAATTCAAGGTGGAGGGAAATCAGAAACTAAGGATAAATATTCAACCTTTAAAGAGTAAGTAGGTCAAATGATGAAAGATATAGCCTTTGCAATAGATATTAACATTAAATACTGATTAATCAAAAGTTGTATTTCACTAAGCCATGACCAAACTGATAACAAAAAGAAATGAAATTTTGAGACACATCCACGTATGAAAAAACAGTCTGAAAGCTTAGCCTACGCACTTATGAGTAGATCTAGCCAGCCAAGCCTTACAGGTACAAATCAAAAACTAAGATTAAAATTCAACCTTTAAGAGATGGTAGGTCAACGTGAAAAAAAAGCCTTTTCTAGGAATATTGAATTACTGATCTCAACGTGTATTATCACAGGTCACATCCTAAATCTGATTAGCATCAAAAATATTGATCATATGAAAAATATGATCTCATCTAAAAAAAAATTGAAGTTACATTAGTTGGAACATCTCAGAACAAGGTCTCCATACAGTTTGCATGTAAATGCTCATGCCAAATGTCATATGAACCTCAGCAATCATCACATCTTTGTAGTAAGTTCTTTACTATAGTTTAAATGATATACTATGTTTTATATCTTATGTCTGAATTAAATGTTTTAACCATTTTACTGTCCACTTCTCACTGACTTTGCTTTCTGCTACACTGTAGATGAAATATTCCCATTGAAAAAAATCAGTTTCATAATATATGGACAATGAAATGTTGACACATGAATCACATGGAATGGCATGCACCATGGCGCTTCAAAGGTGAGGTATGTCAGCGCATATGGACTGCTGTGAAATCGTCTGCCCTTGATGAGGTATTGGTAAAAGGAGTCCATGCCAGCCCTCAGAACACTCCTTTTGTTCACCCATTCCCCTGTCTGGATGTTGATCACATGGCCTGAAAAACAGTGAGAAAGACTGCGATGAGCAACAATGTTGGCAACTTCAACAGCACAAACATTCTTCCACATCATCATCAAGATCACTTGTGACATAGTTTCATCCTCTTACATTTGCATTTTTCAGCCCAAAACTGCTCCTAGTTTTTATATTTTTTGAGAAATCAATGGAATGCGGTCAGTTCACAACCCTAGTCTTGTGAATGAATTGTTTCCCACACCCCATACTACTGCTAAGATTTCATTGGACACGTCTCAGGAATGCCCATTTATTTTGGCCGGCCTTGACTCAAAACAAGGTCGCAGTGTGTGAGGGAAACTAACGCAGCACGTGCGGCCAGTTGCGGCCATAACGAACACCAGGGGAGACAAACAGAGCGGGCAGATACAGGCAAAACATATGCAAGAGGGTTAATTAAGGCTCTTTTCCTGGAAAAAAGGAAACAAACTGAACATTTTCTTTCTCAACACATGCATATGTGCATCCTCTAAAACCCATACACATGGAGACAGCATGAATATAAATAAAGTGGCTGGTTACTGACAGATACATTTCAAGACATGTCCTATTTTTCCAACAACATGTCTCTTAGCATTTGTAGATATGCCAATACATCTAGTTTCAGGTCTTCACCAACTTCCAACATGAGTGCATTGTGTAGTCTGAAGTCTTGCCTGAAAAACTGGGACAACTGGGCCACATAAAGATACAAAACATCTATTTTAAAGCTTGGCTTCATCTTACAGACTATTTTCTTCAAGCAGTAGTCTGCCTGAATCTACATCAACTTGCCTGAATTCAGGCTTCAGACATATCCACAGGCACCCTTGTTTCCAATGTGACCCACACTTTGGTGTACATGCCTTTGCATCTCCTGAAGTACATAATGTAACTCTCTTCTTGCCAGCCTTCCTGAATACCTTCTCCACAGACTTCCAAACAGTGCTGTTCAACCAGTCTAGATCCTCCCAGTCTGAACATGCCACCACTTCTGCAATCACTCACTGGCGGCCAATCTGTCACAGTATCCACTACACATTTTCCACACTCTCCTGTGCTGTCATCTCAGGTTCAGCATCAGACCATCTGTCTGAATTACATCCCATCTACACACTTTCTTCAACATCAGACCATCTGTCTGAATGACATCCCATCTACACACTTTCTTCAACATCAGACCATCTGTCTGAATGACATCCCATCTACAAGCTTTCACATTAGTTCCCCTTTTCCTCTGACACTCGTCTCCCGCAATTGCCTACGCTGAAAAATAAACAAAGAGCAAAAAGTACTTCTTTTGTAAAGCCTCAGCTACACGGAACAAATTACTTCAGTCACTTGGAAAATCACATTCTCTCACCACATTCATGACAGACTTAAAAAACATGTTTGTTCCAAATAAACAGTACGTATGATACTTGCATGTATGAGAAGAATATGAGCAGGGCTAAACAGTAATCTTGCTTTTCACTTGCCCATTAGAAAATCATGAACAAAAATAATTTGACCAGCAGGGTTTTGCACTTACCCTGACTTAATTACACACACACACACACACACACAACACACACACACACACACACTGCATCAGTATGCCATACCCTATTAGGTTCGTTCCTATTTCCTTTTGTTCTTTTCTCATTTCCGTTCCCTCATTTGCTTTTTCTGTCTCTTCATCCCAGGCTCTTCAGTGACATAACTCCCATGCAACTCTTTGCAACTCCCAATACCACAGCTACACCCAGCTTATCCTGCACAGCTCCAGCACTGCAGTCTGCTGGTAACACCCAACATCAGTCATGAGCTGACACATAACAGGAGACACTGTGTTACTACCACAGCTCCAGCACTGCAGTCTGCTGGTAACACCCAACATCAGTCATGAGCTGACACATAACAGGAGACACTGTGTTACTACCACAGCTCCAGCACTGCAGTCTGCTGGTAACACCCAACATCAGTCATGAGCTGACACATAACAGGAGACACTGTGTTACTACCAAGTCACCTCAGTGGAGTTCAGTGGTTCATGTTTTTTGCTTTTATTTCATTTTGTTTACAACTGTAGATTTTAATTACGATTTTCACTCTGCTTGTGCAGTCTTGTTTTTCCATCTTGAGCGGATTGACAGCCTTGATATGAGCTGTGTGGTTGGCTAGGCTATAAACGACACACACTGAACTGAATAGCAACAGATCCTAACATCAGCCAAGCCCTGGAAATACACACACCTGCAGTGTTTGTCAGGAAGTGTCAGCCACAATCTCATTGATGCATCCTTTAAGTTGCTAAAATCTGAGTGTGTGGTATGACCCCATAGAACACTCAACTACTGGTAGTAGTTGGTCGGGACTGAATACCCCCACAAGCAAATGTCTCTGGCAGGACGTAAATCTTCAAAACTCCCAGCCTCTAACATTAAACATTGTATCATAGAGACTGAAGGAGTGAAACAAGCCACACAAGTCTGCTACACAGCACACACACACCTAACACCTTCAGACTCATCACAGCAAAAGCAAAGCGTTTTGACATTGTAAGTGGGGTCAAAATTCCAGTGTAGCACTAGTACCCCATGAGTCAGACTTCATAGTTTTCAGTCACACTTTGCTTTTTGCTTTTATTTCTGTAGTTTGGCCTGACCTACAAATAAATCAAAATGGCCAACGACAAAACTAATCGATAAACCAGCAACATCGTGATTATCTTACAGATTTGTCTTCTCTTTTCTCTTATTCTCTGAACTTGGCAATGTTCTGATGAAACAAGGCTGCTGCCTACAGATCTACAATGGCTGTTTATTTAAGTTGCCAGTAAGTCTGTGAAGCTTTTTTTTTTCAGTCTTTGTTTTTTGGCAAAGCATTCCATCACAAAATGCAGAAGTGTAACAATGTCAATGAAATCATACCATGCTAAGCCAACAGTGCAGCATTTGGAAGCTCAGGGACTAAGCCATATACACTATATAAGGTAAGCCATGGAACCATAATGTGCCAGGTTTACAGCTAGATGGCTAAATAATTGAACAACAATTAAAAAAATTAACGGTCTCCTGCACCAAAATGCATTGGTCATGTATTAGAAAACTTGGATATCTGTGACCTTTTAAACCACCTATCCATCCGTATCCACCCATCGAGGGCGACTCTCCATTTCATTTCCTCGAAAGTCATTTTGGATGGCTTGTGTGTGGAGACATGAAATTCTGAACTGTCTGCTTCAGTTCTTGCAGATCTCATTTACTATGTGCTTCCTAACAATCTGAAAAAAGTTTTAAAGCCTTTTTTTTTCACCTTGTGACATTCATCAACAGTATGTAGTCTCTTAAAAAATAGACATCATTTTTCATCTTGAGCCAGGTATAAACAATGATCAGTTTTAACAACACAGAGACAGACAGACATTTTTTTCACCCTGTGACTGGCATCAACAATAAGAGGCCAGTTATCAGGGTTCCCACAGATGTGACCAAACAAAATTCCATACTTTTTCCAGGGCTTTTCATAATTTTTCCAGACCCCAGAATGTGTGTGTGTGTGTGCACCTCTGTATGTGATTACCATGCTAAACACATCAGAAAAGAACTGATTTAATGAGAGCAGGGCATTCAATACTTACCAAAAAATTTAGTGTGTGTGCGCGCATGCGCGTGAAAAAGTCAGAGACACAGAGAGAGACAGAGACAGATATATAGACAGAGACAGTGTGTGAGAGAGAGAGAAAGAGAGAGACAGTGTGTGTGTCTATGTATGTGAGAGAGAAAGAGACAGTGTGTGTGTGCGAGTGTGTATGTGTGTATGCACGCGCGCATGTGGTGTGTGTGTAGGTGTGTGAGAGACAGACAGTGTGTGTTTGTGGGAGTGTGTGTGTGAGAGATATAGTCAGGTCAGGTCAGGTCAGGTAATTAGGACACTAGGCCTCACAGCCTCTCAACTGTCCTTTCATTTTAATTTGGATGTTCAACATGGCTGAGTACTTACAAGCCAATGTGCTCTCTATTCAATTCCGTATTTAAATTTTGACATTTTTGGATAAGAGAGAGAGAGAGAGAGAGAGAGAGAGAGAGCAGAGAGAGAGAGAGAGAGAGAGAGAGAGAGAGAGAGAGAGAGAGAGAGAGAAATGAACGAACGAACGAATTTTATTTTCAGAGGGTAATGGAATAAGCATCACTGCTTTTTTACATCCAGCCCTCCGGGGCCAAAAGAAATTTAAGAAAGGAAAAGAAAAAAAAATATTGATTAATATAAAGTAATGGAAAATAACTCTTAAATATGAAATATGAAAATACAAAAGGACACAAAAATCTATGTACAGAGGGAACACCGACAGAAGGTGAGGGAGACGGTGGGAGTGGGATGGGGTGGGATGGGGGACAATTAAGAATGACAGGAGGGGGGATGGAGGTAAAGGAAGAACTGATAAGGAAAATGAAACATTTTCAGAGCAGTTATTGGTACATCTTTGGGTAAAGTGGTGTAAGATCAGACAGATACATCAAGTACGTAAAAAGATTGGATTTAAACTTACTAGTGTTTGGTTCGTTTTTTAGTTTTTCTGGGATATTATTCCACAGCCAGCCCCCAGAATAAGCAAGGCTTGATTTGCAGAAATTAATTGATGGGAAAGGGAGATTTATTTTATGCGAATGACGATGATCATTAGAAGTAAATATATTCATTAAATAGGAAGGAGCACTGCCGTGTAGTATTTTATGCATAAAGAGTGCTTTATTGTACAATAGTTTGGTCTTGAATGGAAGGATACCTGCTCGTTCATAATCAGGGTGTCCTAGCGAGGGTTCATCAATTGTTATTTTGACAGCTCTCTTGTAGATACTAGTCAATGGTTTAAGCAACTTACTGCTAGCTAAATCCCAGAGTGTCGAGGCATAGTCAATATTTGGTTGAATATAAGATTGAAAGAATAATTTTCTGGTGTGATAATCTAAAAAGTTTTTTTATTTTCCTGAGCTGATACAGTTTTACGGCAAGATTTTTGGAAAGAAGTTCTAAATGTTTCGACCAAGATAGGTTGTTGTCGATTGTTATTCCTAAGACTCTGTGATTAGAAACCTCTTTGATTTTTTCGTTACCAATATAAAGGATTGGCAAGTTTTCGGATACATTTTGACGTTTTTGCCTTGTTGTAATCAACATGAATTTCGTTTTTTGAGGATGCAGAGACATGTGATTGAGTTGTGTCCATTTAATGAGAAGGATGGTATTTTTCTGAATGTCAAGGTAGACTTGCTGAGCATTAGAGTTATTAGTGTCAATAGTGGTATCATCGGCAAACATTTCACAATGCGAAGTCAACGTTAATGGTAAATCATTAATATAGAATAAGAACAGCAGTGGACCAAGCACCGAGCCTTGTGGTACACCAAAGTTATTGGGAATCAAAGTAGAATGACAATCATTTAATAATACTAATTGTTGCCTGTTGGAAAGGAAGGATGAAATGAGTTTTAGAGTGTCGGAAGTTAGTCAATAAATAGTTAACTTTCTGAGCAAAAGTTCATGATTAATGACATTGAAGGCTTTGGCAAAATCCACGAAGAAAGAGTACTCCGGAAAAGTGTTTGTTGTTTATGTTTGAAAGCCATCGATCAACTATCTTAGTAAAATTTGAGCTGTTTGACAAGAATGATTCTCTCTAAATCCGGATTGATTAGGATGTAGTAGATCGGATTTTTTGACATGAGAAAGAAGACACTTTTTTATGTGTTGTTCTAATGGTTTTGAAAGAACTGATAGAAAAGAGATAGGTCGACAGTTAGAAGGATCAGCCATATTTCCTGATTTGTACAATGGTATGACTTTAGCTTGTTTAAAAGCATCAGGAAAGCAATGCTTATCAATGCAGAGATTATAAATATATGTGAGAGTTTCTGCTATAACAGATGCTGATAGCTTAAGGATTTTCCCGTCAATTACATCAATTCCACGAGTTGCTGTCTGTTTTAATTGCCTAAGAGAAGAGAAAACTTCGTGAACATCTATGGCACTAATATTCAAAGCTGAATGGATGTTCTTCTGGTGGCAGTATTTCAGTAATTCTTGTAGATCGTTACTTTTTGATACATCGTTTCGTATGATTTGATTTGCTATACTTGTAAAATGGGCGTTCAGTTCACTTGCAGATATGTCTTTCGTTAAGTTTAATACTGGGTCAGAATTTTTCTTGGTTAAGCCATGTATAGCTTTCCAAATAGATTTACTGTCTTTCTTTCTATTAATAAGGTCCAAGAAATATTTCCTTTTCTCTGATCGTATTAGGGAGGTCACCTTATTTCTGTACTTTTTGAATTCTTCGCGAGAGCCATTTTTTAACAGATAATCCCTTTGATATATAGTGTCCTGTATTTCTTTTGTAAGCCATGGTGGTTTTATCCGATGTTTTACTCTTTTAGTTTGAAGAGGGGCATGCTTATTGTATACGTCATGGAAGATGTTATACCATACTTGCAGAGCTTGATTGGGGTCAGTATGCTGATACACTTCATTTAAAGGGGAATTTAAAAGATCTGAGATAAATTTTTCACGATCAAATTTAGAAAAGTTCCTGAATGTAATCGTTTTATGATTTAACTTGGGTATTTTGACACCCTTTTTGGTCCACGTAAAACAAATCGGAAAATGGTCACTGCAGCCATAAACAGGAGCAACTGATTCTACTATTGTTTCTGAATTGGTAACATACATATGATCTATTAATGTTTCAGAATTGGTTACACAGGTAGCTGTTTTTATTAATTGTGTCAAACCAAACGATTCAAAAGTTTGGGTCTAATGATTATCAGTTTTGAATAAATCAATATTAAAATCACCTAATATTATGACATCTTTGTAATTATCATTAGCATTTTCCAACATTGAAATAAAGCGGTCGATCCAGTCGACATGTTCGGCTGGATTCCTGTATAGAAAACATAGAGTAGTAGTAGTAGTAGTAGTAGTAATAGGGACAGGCTATTTGCCTAGGCCTCACGGCCTATATACATCCCCTCTTTGACATCATAATGTGTTGTGCGCATTTTATCTCATATTTAGCTTCAAATGGGCCTCAGTCGTCATAATCCACAAATAATTCTTTAAATTTGGGTATTTCATCCAAAAATTCTTGAAATAGTTAGTATTTTGTGCAAATTTTATGTTAGTACGAAGTGCATTCCACAAGGGGGCAACTCGGTGTGAGTAAATGTTTTTCCTTTTGTTAGTGCGGCAGTATTGTATAAAAATCTTGCCTTCAGTATTCCTTGTGTTGTTGTTTCTTGAAGGAATAAACAATGAGTCAATGCTTATGTCATCAATACCATTAAATATCTTATATGTCTGGATAAGATCCCCCCTTGTCCTTCTACCTTTCAAAGAGTATAAATTCAAATATTTCAATCTTTGTGCATATGACATATCTTTGCATTCTTTTAATAGCTTTGTTGCACGTCTTTGAACACTTTCTATTTGTTTAGACTGTCTTTTCAATTGAGGACTCCATATTGCATTTGCATATTCCAAATGAGGTCTAACAAAGGATTTATATAGTTTTAAGAATATTTCCTTGTCTAAATAGGAGAAACTTCTTTTAACTATTCCCAACATTTGATTTGCCTTGTTTACTATTTTATTTATGTGTAAGTCAAAAGACAACATAGTATCAAAAGTCACTCCCAAATCTTTTTCTTCTTTTAGTGCAGTTATTTCCTGTAAGCCATCATTATACCTCATATAGTAAGTGTGCTCTTGATTATTTTTACCAATGTGTAGAACACCACATTTTGATACATTAAAATACAGATTCCATACTTCTGACCAGTCTTGGAGTTTATAAATATCATTTTGTAAATCTACGGAATGGGATGTATCGTCATAAAGTTTCGTATCGTCAGCAAATATTTTACAAGTACTATTTAATGATAATGGCATGTCACTTATAAAGATCATAAATAGTATTGGGCCTAAGATACTCCCTTGAGGTATACCACTTAGAACCTTAACTTTACCTGATCTTTCCTCACCCACTCTTACATACTGAACTCTGTCATATAGAAAACCTTGTATCCATTTTAGTAGATTTCCTGTTATGCCATAAGCAGCCAGTTTAACTAGTAACCTTTCATGTGGTACAGTATCAAAAGCTTTTTTAAAATCTAGATACAAAACATCAACATTATGACCATCATCTAATAACTTTGTCATGTTGTCTATTACCTCAAGTAATTGTGTTACACAAGAACGTTTCTTACGGAATCCATGTTGGCATTTTGCATACAAGTTATTATCTGTAAAATGAGTTACCACTTGATCTCTAATTATACTCTCCAATACTTTACAAGTGACACACGTTAGGCTGACCGGTCTATAGTTCCTGGTTCAGCCCTTGACCCCTTCTTAAATATGGCTGTTACTTCCGCTAATTTCCAGTCCTGAGGTAAGATACCCGTCTCTAACGTTTTATTAAATAGTATACATAGGGGAAGTGATAATTCTATATTTAGTTCTTTTAAGACTTTTGGAGGAATTTGATCTGGTCCTTGCGCCTTTTTTGGGTTCAAATTGATTAATTTATCTCTGACCGCTTTGGGGGTTACTATTACTTCTGCCAAAGATATACCATCTGAATATGTACATTCCTCTAATTTTGGTATGTTAGACCTGTCTTCCCGTGTAAATACACTAGAAAAGAATTTATTTAGAGTTTCTGTTTTTTCTTTATCACTTGTTGCTAAAGAGCCATCAGGATTATTTAGAGCACCAATATTAGTATTTATCTTTAACTTGTTTTGAATATATTTCCAAAATAATTTAGGATTATCCTTGCACTCCTTTGCAATCATTTTTTCATATTCTCTTTTCGTTATTTTCAGTAATTTTGTACATTTATTTCTCTCACATATGTACTTCCTATAATTAATTCCTGATTTAGTAGTTAGGTACCTTTTATATAAGTTATATTTCTTTTTAATACTTCTCATTGCTTTCTTATTCATCCAAGTTGGGGTATATCTTTTGTTGTTGTTTTTTCTTGTTTTGGGAATACATTTTTCCATGCCTTCATATATGGCATCTTTTATATACTTCCAAGTTTCCTCTACATTCATATCTGATAAAGCTGACCAATCATGTTCATTCAGTATACCTTTGAATTTTGAATAATTTCCTTTATTCAGATTGAAACAATATACTGTTTGATCTTTAGTTTTCTGTTTATCTAAATTCAGATGGAATGACAAGACATCATGGTCGCTTTTTCCGACTGGATCAAGATGGACAATCTCTGAAATGAGTCTGTCATCGTTTACCAAAACCAAGTCATCGAGTGCTGGATTTTGCCCTGGTCTTCTTCTTGTTGGGTTGATAACTTTTTGAATTAAATATGCATCATGTATCTGTTTTATTATCTCATTTGCCTTTTCACCTGACCATTTTCCATCCCAATGAACATTTGGATAGTTGAAATCTCCCATAATGCATATCCTGTCATACTTTGACATATTTTCTGATTTTAAAATATCAAATAATTTCTTATTATTTTCCTCTGCACTAGTATTTGGGTTTCTATATACACATCCAATCAATACTTTACCATTACTCTCACATTCAAAAGTAATCCACACACTCTCTTGATATTTATGTGCATCAAAATCTTTACATTCACGTGCATTCAAATTGTTGTCTGCATATAAGGCTACACCTCTTTGATGGTCCCTATTGATGAACATGTCATAATTTGGAATACAGCACTCTTTCTCACAAAAATTTTGTAAATTCTTAGGTATTAGTTCAGTTATGGCAATAACACTTGGATGAGTATCATCAATTCTAGACATCAGTTCATCTATCTTGTTTAGTAATCCATCAACATTAGAGTACAATACTTGAAATAAATCTAAATTTTCTTTATTTACACTATGTACCTGCTCTCTTCGGAGTCAATGCCCCGAGGAACCTACTTCCTGGGCGGCCTCAGTGCCCCCGCCTGCATGTTGCTGTTGTATGGGGTATGGGCTTGCTATATTTCAGTTTATTTCGATCCAAGAGAGAGAGAGAGTGCGTTAGAGACAGTGTGTGTGTGTGTGTGTTATGTGTCTAAAAATAGGCCAGTGTATCGCCCTTGGGCCCTTTGATTTTCTCTAACCCCCCCCCCCCCCCCCCCCCTCTACCCCATTCAATGCATGATCGCATCCCACACTGAAGTAAAAAAAAAAAAAAAATCACCTATCACAATCCTTGGGCCGAAAATAATCAGTCACGGTCATTGTTGGAGTCCGAGTCGTTTTGTCTGAAAGCTGCATCATTTCTTGATGTTTCTTGCCTGCCGCGTGGCTTTTCAGAGCAGCTCGCCCATGTTCCCGATGTCGAAGTCTTTCTTGCACAGCAGGCACCGTGCTTTTGTCTTGCATCCATCGGCAGCAGGAGCAATCCATTTGCGATAATTTGTATTGTCTAGCCAGGCTAGGCTAAACACACATTTTCCCATGTTTTCTTTAATACTTCGACGCTATTTTCCCTTGCTGCGTTGTTGAGTCGAAAGGAAGTTAAGCAATGGTACCAACTGCGCATGCGCAACGCTTTTCACAGTAAAGGGGAGCTACTCTGCAGAAAAAAATGTCGTCCGCTAAACCTCCGGCCAGAGGAAATCTCAAAACCGCGATCACTGTGCGTGATTTAATTTCTGTTTTTATTCCTATTTCAATGTTTTTGTAAAGAAACTTAACACAAAATTCGACATCATGAAAAGTCTGCACATCTTTTACAAAATTCCAGGACTTTTCCAGACCCATGGCCACAAATTACAAAATTCCAAGACTTTTCCAGCCCTGGAAATGATTTTTTTCATTTTTCCATACTTTTTCCAGACATCCAGGACTCTGTACGAACCCTGAGTTATAAACAGCACATGAACAGAGTTTGCTTAAAGCTTTTTCTTTTTCATACAAAATGTGATGCAATTCAGATTTGCAGTTTTGTTCTTTTTGTTTCACACCATTTTCATAAGTAGTTGAAAATGAGGCGACTGCAGGTGGAGATCTAACTAAATCCTTAAAAAAAATTTAAGTGCAGTATCTGCCAAACCTCTTAGGTCTTCTTCAGGCAAGATAAACAACAATCAACAACAAAAATGAAGAATGAGCAATCACTTATCTCACTGATTTCGGCACAAGATGGGCATTGGTTGAATTCAGTGCAAGATGGGCGTTGATTGAATTCAGTGCAAGATGGGCGTTGATTGAATTCAGCACAAGATGGGCATTGATTGAATTCAGCACAAGATGGGCGTTGATTGAATTCAGCACAAGATGGGCGTTGACTGAATTCAGCGCAAGATGG
The DNA here is from genome assembly GCA_033310375.1 of Conus canariensis. Lineage (NCBI taxonomy): Eukaryota > Metazoa > Mollusca > Gastropoda > Neogastropoda > Conidae > Conus > Conus canariensis. The sequence continues at coordinate 24,476 of JAMYXO010000372.1, read as the reverse complement.
GCATTGATTGAATTCAGCGCAAGATGGGCATTGATTGAATTCAGCACAAGATGGGCATTGATTGAATTCAGCACAAGATGGGCGCTGATTGAATTCAGTGCAAGATGGGCATTGATTGAATTCAGCGCAAGATGGGCGCTGAGTGAATTCAGAGCAAGATGGGCATTGATTGAATTCAGCACAAGATGGGCGTTGATTGAATTCAGCACAAGATGGGCGTTGATTGAATTCAGCACAAGATGGGCGTTGATTGAATTCAGCACAAGATGGGCGTTGACTGAATTCAGCACAAGATGGGCATTGACTGAATTCAGCACAAGATGGGCGTTGATTTCATGCCCATCTTACACCGAATTCAGTGAGATAAGTGACTGCTCATTCTTCAGATTTGCTGTCCTGAATGTTGTTCATCTTGCCTGAAGAAGACCTAAGAGGTTGAAACGTGTCGTGTTTTGTCTTGTGATTCACTTGTTCATGTTTGGCAGATACAGTAGGTACCGGCAGCCTAAGGCAAAAACTCTACCCTGGACTGCTTTGATCCTCATGTTTTCATGGTTTTCACATAGCAAATGCTCCATTGTTTGTGTATGCACTGTTTTGAAAGGAACTGCTTATTAATCAATGATGAAACATTTCTCTTATGAATGGTGTATATTGCCTGTATGCGTAATGAGTGAGTCTTTTCTTTTGATTTTTTAAAATACACTGATAATTGGTGCTGACCAGCAGCAAGGTGCCGATACTTGGCAGTCGGAAAAATGGGTAGGTCAATTCATGATCTCAGCTTCGCCACCCTATTAATGATACACGCTTAAAAATATCACAGAATTATTCCTTGGTTATTTTCCTTCAGTATGATATAAATTATGTTAATTTTGATGATAGGAAGTGTTTAAATATTTCTATTGAAAACTTTGAAGCCAAATTTTTACCTCAAATATTGCACCAAACTGTGCGAAGCTTATATCCACTGGAAAGAGCTATTTTTACTCTTTCTAACCTGATTGGTCATTTTCTCTTTCGCATCACGGGGAAGCGCATCTTTCCCTTAAAAGAGCGATAGTCATTGGTTAACCAAATTTGGCTGTGGTAAAAATGGTGGAGTGTTCAACCAGCAAGGTGCACACCATGTTCGGTGCTATTCAAAGCGATTGGTAAGTATCGACATTAAAAGTGATATCAAACCATATTATAAGCAAGCATAACATGCATAACAGCAATCAATTTCATTAGTTTATGAATCAGTCCTCTGTTCTGCTTAAACTCATACTGTGATCGACAGTGCTTCTTTCACAAGTTGCTAACACTCGTGCTTTGTTCAGAGTTGATCCTTTGTGGTCGAATTACTAACATTCCAATCAGCATAATAACATGGCAAGTCAGAGATCGTTTTTAATAGATTCAGTTGTTATGTTAATTGATTTTAGGTTTGGATGACTTGTATTTTACAAATAATGGGCTTACAAAGTCAGAATCATGAAACACACAGGGAGTTAACCAACGTGCTTGTGAATGCGTCGAGCACAAGCTAAAGGATCATGTTCATGGAAGAGATTCTGTTTTTGCACTGCGGTTGGTATTGAAAATCATTTGAATAAAAAATAAGAAAAAAAAATGAATAAGTGAATAAATAAATGCTTCACAGATCAGCCCCTCCCACCCCCCCCCCCCCCCCCCCCCCCAAACCTTCTTTCCAAGATTATACAATAATCAAGAAAATGTTACACCAGCTCCTATTCATTTATCTATTTCATTTATCTAGATTTAAACTGATGAATAACTAAACATGAATTATTTATATGCTTCTTTCCACATTTCCTTGTCTGCAGTATGCGTAGAGAGATTTATCTGTGTACACTGCATGTGGTAAGGAAGAGGCAAGAGTATGCTAGATGGACCGGATTACCTATTACAGTAATAACTTTTAACTGTGGTGATGCTGTTTTTTCCTGATGTTTGCCCCCTGAATATGAGTTGGTGCGTCTACATGTGAGTCCGTGTTCAGTGTCTACATGATACTGGGTTTGCTGATTTGCAACATGCCTTTCTGGCAACTGGACGAGAGAGAAGACAAGAAATTTTATGGCCTGTAGACAATTTCACTGACAAGGAGGAAGACATGCAGATTGAAGTTCCAGATTTCAGTTTGAATTTCAAAGACATTAAGCCTGGCATCCCTGTAGCAGTGGGGTATGAAAATGATTTTTATGTTGGTTAAGCGCGGGTTTCCATCAGCGACTCCAAGGCAGTCATCACTTTCATGTCCCAAAGCCACAAGAAAAGAACAATCTTTAAATGGCCTCAGCCCTCTAAAAACGCAACAGTTGATGCCAGGTTTGTCATTACCACTGGCTTGACTAGGACAACTATCACAGGAAGATTGGACATGCACAGATCATGTGGTTTGTCATTACATGGCTGACTAGCCAACAGATCATACTTGATGGATTGTCATTACCACTGGCTTGACTAGGACAACTATCACAGGAGTTCTGGACACTGCCAACAGATCCAGTGATGGTTTGTCATTACCACTGGCTTGACTAGGACAACTATTTCAGGAAGATTCTGGACACTGCCAACAGATCAACTGATGAGCATTCGCAGAAAATATGAGGCTCACAAATGCCTGTGTTTTCTCTGATTGTGAACTCCTGACTCACTGAAGATTGCTGACATGTCTTATGTGCTGACTGGTGGTAAGAAGGCAAGATGGATCATTTGTGCAATGCTGGAACAGGAGCGGACCAACAGGAAAGCCCAGGGTGGGAGGATGAAGAAGAGGTGGAGGGCGGGAAGGTGGGGGGCAGGGAGGAGGTTGTGGTGGTGGTGGTAAAATTTGATATGTAATAAATATATACTTCTGTGGTGTTAAAGATCTCCATGAGCTGAACACATTGCAGTTTAAATGTTTTAAATCAGATGATAAAATTTACATGGATTCTACAGTTCAAAATTTTGAACACGTTTTGCCTATTTGCCATTTTGATCAGAAATTCAACAACTTTGGCCTTATGGTATGCCAACATGAACACAGATATAAGCTTCAAATCCAATAAGCTTCATCTACACAATAGCAAGAAATGATCCTGTCATCCTGAAGCTGTTCAGTCAACTAGTTTGACAATAAAGAGTTCCTCAAATATGACAGATTTTCAATTTGGCAAAAACGGCCGAAAAATGGAGAATTTTCTCTGCAGGTTTATGCTAATATCTCTGGTTCTACTAAAGATCAAATCAAAAGATTTTCTGTTTTGTGTTTGTATCTCTTTCTTTTTTTAATTGATGTAGGTTTATGTCTTTCTGACTGGTAGGAAATTCTGACCTGCCGGTGCCTAGATACACTACTTAAATTTTTCCTTTTTTTCATGAGTTCGTCAGCTGCTCTAGAAAGCTGACTGGGTGGTTTGGTACATGTTAGATTGGGGTGGTAAAAGGTTAATAAAAATATGACTGCACAGGCAACTCACCCAACAAGCCTGTCATGTTAGACCAGTACTTCCACAGCGTTCTGACGGCATGTTCTGTGTAGAACTCGTACACCAGGTCAGACAAGAGACGTGACAGCATGCCAACTCCAGCAGCAGAGTGCCTGGCCCTGTGATGCACGTCTTGTTCACACATTTCTCCAGTACTCCCTTCGACAGGTTCACCTGCATGCAAACGGAAGTGAAGGTGAGTGAACATCTACAAAGGCCTGTACCAAATGGCTACCAATTTTTTTTATTTTTCTGTCAAAACAAAAATACATCATGTGAAATTCAGCCACTCCTTTCACATGCAAAAGTTTCAACAAAAAGTAATCTGTGGAATGAAATTTTCTACATGTCATCAATGAAATGATACCAAAAAAACATTTTTTTTCTAAAGCAAACTTGGAAAAGTAGAACTGACAAAGGAGCAAATCAGATTATCTTTACGGGAAAAAACATTCATGGATGGAACTGTGATTTCTTTGGGTTGGACAGCAGTTTATGAAGTGTTCATAGCCATGAGCACTGACCTTGTAGACACCTAAATGCCTGAGCGTCTTATGTCAGGAACCACTAAACTTTGCTGTTGATAAAGGACAGACAGAAGAACACCCCAACAGCTTTGTCCAAAATGTAAGCAAAACCACTATTCTGTCATTACAAACCCTAGAATGAATTCTGCAACATGACCTGGGTTTGAAAAAACAAAGCAAAAAAAAAAAAAAAGAACAAACAAAAGTTAACAGAGAGTCAGAAAAAAAAACAAAAAAAACAGCTGGTTGAATGTTACGCTGCCTTTTGTCTCAACGTTTGGGCCAAATGGCCTAAAATGCCTGTGTGATGTGAATAAAGGTGATGATAGACGCCATTCACTGTATTCCCAATATGCGCATGAATCAGATGCGGGCATCTGCTGATATGGTTGAGAGACCACTTCCTATGCAGCCAAATTTCCATATTTAGAGGTTTTCTTTTTCTTTCTTTTTCCCTCAAGATCACTGGATGTGTCATGGTTGATGTTCTACCTGATAAGTCCTGGATGTGTCATGGTTGATGTTCTACCTGATAAGTCCTGGATGTGTCATGGTTGATGTTCTACCTGATAAGTCCTTGATGTGTCATGGTTGATGTCTACCTGATAATCCTGATGTGTCATGGTTGATGTTTACCTATAAGTCCTTGATGTGTCATGGTTGATGTTCTACCTGATAAGTCCTGATGTGTCATGGTTGATGTTCTACCTGTAAGTCCTGGATGTGTCATGGTTGATGTTCTACCTGATAAGTCCTGGATGTGTCATGGTTGATGTTCTACCTGATAAGTCCTGGATGTGTCATGGTTGATGTTCTACCTGATAAGTCCTGGATGTGTCATGGTTGATGTTCTACCTGTAAGTCCTGGATGTGTCATGGTTGATGTTCTACCTGTAAGTCCTGGATGTGTCATGGTTGATGTTCTACCTGATAAGTCCTTGATGTGTCATGGTTGATGTTCTACCTGATAAGTCCTGGATGTGTCATGGTTGATGTTCTACCTGATAAGTCCTTGATGTGTCATGGTTGATGTTCTACCTGATAAGTCCTGGATGTGTCATGGTTGATGTTCTACCTGATAAGTCCTGGATGTGTCATGGTTGATGTTCTACCTGATAAGTCCTGATGTGTCATGGTTGATGTTCTACCTGTAAGTCCTGGATGTGTCATGGTTGATGTTCTACCTGATAAGTCCTGTGAGTGATGTTCATGGTTGAATTCTACTGAAAGTCCTGATGTGCATGGTTGATGTTCTACCTGATAAGTCCTGATGTGTCATGTTGATATTCTACCTGAAGTCCAACTCACTGCTCACAACTTGCGTGGGAACTTTTTCCTCACAAATGATCAAGTCAAGATATGACCAGCCCCCAGCTGTCAGCACTAGCAGAACTCATACAACACTAGTCTTCACAAGGCCAAGGTCACTACAACTTACCTCCTGAGCAGAGGGTCCAAGTTCTCCCCATCCACCCTACAGTCATGTCTTGGCCCCTGGCCACTTTGGCTTATTCTCTTTACGGAAGCAGAAGCTGGCTGGATGGAAATGTTCATGAGTCCAAGACCAGTTAAAAGTAGTGCTTTAAGAGCTCCAGGTTTCTCTCTGAGAACCAAAAGGTATTTGAATAATGGCTGAGAGGCCCATGACTAGAAGGGCAGGCAAAGAGGAGTACTTCAAAGGATGGTGAGAGCTACAGACAATTTTCATTGTTGGTTGCCAGTCTACAACCCAAGGACAATACAGCTATAATGATGGGCTCTCCTAATAGTTTTTGATGAAAAGTACATAGGAGTAAATGCAGGGTGTGTTGTTGTTGTTGTTGTTGTTGATTTATAGTCTGTTCACACTTGATGATATTAGACTTTACTAGGGGGGGGGGGGGGGGGGGGGGGGGGGGGGGGGGGGGGGGGGGGCATGGGAGGGGAGCGGGGTTGGGGGGAGGGCAGAGGAGGACAGGGGGGAGGAAAAGGTAAGATATAATGTCAAGAACAGTAAAATTTAAATATAAACTACACTATCATAATTAAACAATATGCTAATTAGAGATTGAGTGTGTGAGTGTGTGTGTGCTGTGTGCGTGTGCAGTGTGTGCGTGCATGTGTGCGTGCATGATGTGTGTTACAAAACAGCATTATTTGGTGTGCGTATGTGTGCGAATGTGCATGCTGTGTGAACGCATGTCATGCTTGCATGTGTGCATGCATGCATGCACGTGCATGTGCATCTGAGAGAAAGTGCCTGCATACATGCATATGCGCAAGCACACGATTCATGAAGCAGTATATTTAGTTATTACAAAAAATCATATTAAAAAGACATTAATACAAATAAAATGATAAATGCATGTATTTATCAAAAGAGTGTGTGGTGTGTGTGGGTGTGTGTGTGTGTGTGTGTGTGTGTTGGGTGTGTGTGTTTGTGTGTGTGTGAGTGTGGTGCTGTTGCGTGGTGTGTGGTGTGGTGTGTGTGTGTGTGGTGTTGTGTGTGGTGTGTGTGTGGTGTGTGCGTGTGTGGTGTGTGCGGTGTGGTGTATGTGTGTGCATTTTCTTGTACACAATACAGGGAATAAAAAAACCTTTCATACTCTCCAGCCCAGTTATTTCATACTGCTCTGACAGACCGGATCATGTATCATAACTGTCATTTCCATTTTCAAATACTGTCCAAGCCACAATAAAAATTTGTTTTAAAAAGCAAGGGTAACTATGATATTCTTGATCACTGTTGCTCCTTGACTGAACAGGACAGGCAGACAGATGGCGCTAGCTGACAGCACGTGAGACGTCACAACAACCTCCGCAGATAAGCATCTCATTTTGTAATTGTGTACCAGGCAGTCACGACCACTTGCCATGTTGTTTCTCTTTCCTAAGTACTGGAGGTTTCAGGACAGATTCTGTGTGTGTGTGTGTGGAAGGGGCAGAGGGAGGCAGTTGATCTCATTACCCTTCGCCTGCTGTACCTTTCTGAGGATAGATCAGACCTGTCTACCTCAAAATCCAACCAATAGTATGCCATGGAGTACATTTTAGTATTCCATGACCAAAAAAAGAGTATGTTTCTTACTGTAAACTTTAATATGGATCTTACCCCGCAATTCTTGCAGCCAACTCATTGTGCTGTACTCAAACTCAAACACTCGCACCAACTAGCACAAGCGCATTACACACACACACTGCACATATTTAGTTGACCATTTCATTAAAAAAAATCATAAAACAAAAATACTATTATAATGCCTTCCTCCTCCCCCCCCCCCCCCCCCCCCCCCCACACACACACCCTCACAGAGTGACAGTCACATACATGTATACCCTTCATACAGTTTTCATTTTCCCATCTTTTTCTTCTCTTTGTACTGCCACTCCATCCCTCCCTCCCCCATTTTTGGGCTGTGGGGCTGTGGGTGGGGGAAGTGGAGCTAATTTAATGGTAGAAGTAAAAGTGACAGACATACGCTGAGCAATTTTGCTGTCACTAGTGTCTGGAAACATCTTCTTGAATAGGGAGCAAGACGATCATCTTCTTGAATAGGAAGCAAGACGATCAGTCTTGACAGGGACAGATATGCGTCAGCCACCAGCCTACACATCATCACCTCGGCGTTTGTTACCTGCTGCTCCAGGTCCCCACTAGACTTGGCCTCGGCCTTTTGGAATGCTTTTTTTGTACAATTCTAGGTTTCATTTCACCACTTCTGATCTTTTTGGATGCCATTTTGTGCACCACACCAAAGTTGGACCTTTTTTCAGCTTGGGACTAAGCACTTCCAAGTTGCGTGGTATGCATTCAGGAAGTTTGCTCCCTCGTTTTGGCAACCTTCTTTTCAATATCTAACTCTTCATCACTCTAATGAATGCGTTTTTCTCGCCGGTGGCGGCATTGTCCTAGTGACTATCTATGTCAGTTGCTCACCATAAAAGATGGCAGACCATAGTGTGAGCCAGTGCGTGCAAACTGGAACTAACGGCAATAACTTGCGTCTTCAAACAGGAAAATAGTACAATTATTTTTTAAACCAGTGCTGCCGATTTTCATATTTTTGTCGTACTCGGCGTATTATCGTATTTCCAGCCAAATGTTGTAAAATAGCTAAAAAATCAAAGGGTAGACAGGTCTGATATACTGACGTATGCCAACTGAATATTAACAGTAATAGAGATTTTACAGGTGTCACTTTAAGCCAGCAGTACCTGGTAACATAATCTGTCAGCCCCATCCTATGGCAAGAAAGCTTCAGTCTCACAATGACCAGAAGAGTTCATATATAAGGGCGCAAAACAGCAGAGATAATACCCTCCTCTGATCTTCAAAACCGGAGATGATTTTCTTTTTTTTTTTAATCCATATATCATGTGTCAAGGGTATTCAGCAAAATGATCAAACGCACTTGAACTAAAGTCACACTTGAAAGAAAACTGAAGATTAATTTATTGAAATAAAGTTGAATGACTGATAAAGAATAATAACTGGTGAACACTGGAAATAGAGATGCTGAATATATAAATGAAGAAACAAAGTTCTATGTGGAGAGTACACAAAACGGAGATGCAGGAACTTGAACTGAACTATCATGTCTAACAAACAAACTGGAAAACTGAACAAGACTGAATTAAACAATGTCCGCACTTTCTAACACACTGGCACAGCCATCCCAAACCTCTGATAAACAACAACCGCTTGATGGCATCTTCCATAGGAATTACGTAACACTTATTGATGCAAAACTTGGAACTGAGTCACTCGGAACAGAAGGAATAGTCGAAAAAGAGATGATAATATAAACTACAGTTCAAACAATGGTGAAAACGGATTTCAATGAAATACTCATTTCAAAGCTGACATCATGACAACACTGATAAGCCTCCCCGCACCCACCCACCCCCACATTATATGGAAAAAAAAAAGATTTCTAATGAAATCAAATTCTATGATTGTTCTTGCCCTGTTCTCATTGTGAGTCTGTTTCCAATTTCTGTCCATATCTTGGCCCATATAAATTCATCTTAAGTTGTTGGTATCACTAAAATAATCTCAAGTTGTTCGTATATCTAAAATAATCTCAAAGTTGTTGGTAGATCTAAAATAATGGACATTCATGTTTGATCTGCCACTATGCAAATGTTACTGATGCTATGGGACTCAGAAGGCTGTTTTCTGCTTAAGGTGGATGGAACAGGCAACACTGAACACCTCTAAAGTGACTCAGGAGCAGTGTAGTCTTTCTGCTTAAGGTGGATGGGAACAGGCAACACTGAACACCTCTAAAGATGACTCAGGAGCAGTGTAGTCTTTCTGCTTAAGGTGGATGGGAACAGGCAACATGAACACCTCTAAAGTGACTCAGAGCAGTGTAGTCTTTCTCTTAAGGTGATGGGAACAGGCAACACTGAACACCTCTAAAGTGACTCAGGAGCAGTGTAGTCTTTCTTCTCGGGGGTTACCTCATGACAACCTATTACTGATTGC
>JAMYXO010000372.1:0-2500 GCA_033310375.1 Conus canariensis | reverse complement strand
CCCCCCCCCCCCCCCCCCCCCCCCCCCCCCCCCCCCCCCCCCCCCCCCCCCCCCCCCCCCCCCCCCCCCCCCCCCCCCCCCCCCCCCCCCCCCCCCCCCCCCCCCCCCCCCCCCCCCCCCCCCCCCCCCCCCCCCCCCCCCCCCCCCCCCCCCCCCCCCCCCCCCCCCCCCCCCCCCCCCCCCCCCCCCCCCCCCCCCCCCCCCCCCCCCCCCCCCCCCCCCCCCCCCCCCCCCCCCCCCCCCCCCCCCCCCCCCCCCCCCCCCCCCCCCCCCCCCCCCCCCCCCCCCCCCCCCCCCCCCCCCCCCCCCCCCCCCCCCCCCCCCCCCCCCCCCCCCCCCCCCCCCCCCCCCCCCCCCCCCCCCCCCCCCCCCCCCCCCCCCCCCCCCCCCCCCCCCCCCCCCCCCCCCCCCCCCCCCCCCCCCCCCCCCCCCCCCCCCCCCCCCCCCCCCCCCCCCCCCCCCCCCCCCCCCCCCCCCCCCCCCCCCCCCCCCCCCCCCCCCCCCCCCCCCCCCCCCCCCCCCCCCCCCCCCCCCCCCCCCCCCCCCCCCCCCCCCCCCCCCCCCCCCCCCCCCCCCCCCCCCCCCCCCCCCCCCCCCCCCCCCCCCCCCCCCCCCCCCCCCCCCCCCCCCCCCCCCCCCCCCCCCCCCCCCCCCCCCCCCCCCCCCCCCCCCCCCCCCCCCCCCCCCCCCCCCCCCCCCCCCCCCCCCCCCCCCCCCCCCCCCCCCCCCCCCCCCCCCCCCCCCCCCCCCCCCCCCCCCCCCCCCCCCCCCCCCCCCCCCCCCCCCCCCCCCCCCCCCCCCCCCCCCCCCCCCCCCCCCCCCCCCCCCCCCCCCCCCCCCCCCCCCCCCCCCCCCCCCCCCCCCCCCCCCCCCCCCCCCCCCCCCCCCCCCCCCCCCCCCCCCCCCCCCCCCCCCCCCCCCCCCCCCCCCCCCCCCCCCCCCCCCCCCCCCCCCCCCCCCCCCCCCCCCCCCCCCCCCCCCCCCCCCCCCCCCCCCCCCCCCCCCCCCCCCCCCCCCCCCCCCCCCCCCCCCCCCCCCCCCCCCCCCCCCCCCCCCCCCCCCCCCCCCCCCCCCCCCCCCCCCCCCCCCCCCCCCCCCCCCCCCCCCCCCCCCCCCCCCCACCCCCCCCCCCCCCCCCCCCCCCCCCCCCCCCCCCCCCCCCCCCCCCCCCCCCCCCCCCCCCCCCCCCCCCCCCCCCCCCCCCCCCCCCCCCCCCCCCCCCCCCCCCCCCCCCCCCCCCCCCCCCCCCCCCCCCCCCCCCCCCCCCCCCCCCCCCCCCCCCCCCCCCCCCCCCCCCCCCCCCCCCCCCCCCCCCCCCCCCCCCCCCCCCCCACCCCCCCCCCCCCCCCCCCCCCCCCCCCCCCCCCCCCCCCCCCCCCCCCCCCCCCCCCCCCCCCCCCCCCCCCCCCCCCCCCCCCCCCCCCCCCCCCCCCCCCCCCCCCCCCCCCCCCCCCCCCCCCCCCCCCCCCCCCCCCCCCCCCCCCCCCCCCCCCCCCCCCCCCCCCCCCCCCCCCCCCCCCCCCCCCCCCCCCCCCCCCCCCCCCCCCCCCCCCCCCCCCCCCCCCCCCCCCCCCCCCCCCCCCCCCCCCCCCCCCCCCCCCCCCCCCCCCCCCCCCCCCCCCCCCCCCCCCCCCCCCCCCCCACCCCCCCCCCCCCCCCCCCCCCCCCCCCCCCCCCCCCCCCCCCCCCCCCCCCCCCCCCCCCCCCCCCCCCCCCCCCCCCCCCCCCCCCCCCCCCCCCCCCCCCCCCCCCCCCCCCCCCCCCCCCCCCCCCCCCCCCCCCCCCCCCCCCCCCCCCCCCCCCCCCCCCCCCCCCCCCCCCCCCCCCCCCCCCCCCCCCCCCCCCCCCCCCCCCCCCCCCCCCCCCCCCCCCCCCCCCCCCCCCCCCCCCCCCCCCCCCCCCCCCCCCCCCCCCCCCCCCCCCCCCCCCCCCCCCCCCCCCCCCCCCCCCCCCCCCCCCCCCCCCCCCCCCCCCCCCCCCCCCCCCCCCCCCCCCCACCCCCCCCCCCCCCCCCCCCCCCCCCCCCCCCCCCCCCCCCCCCCCCCCCCCCCCCCCCCCCCCCCCCCCCCCCCCCCCCCCCCCCCCCCCCCCCCCCCCCCCCCCCCCCCCCCCCCCCCCCCCCCCCCCCCCCCCCCCCCCCCCCCCCCCCCCCCCCCCCCCCCCCCCCCCCCCCCCCCCCCCCCCCCCCCCCCCCCCCCCCCCCCCCCCCCCCCCCCCCCCCCCCCCCCCCCCCCCCCCCCCCCCCCCCCCCCCCCCCCCCCCCCCCCCCCCCCCCCCCCCCCCCCCCCCCCCCCCCCCCCCCCCCCCCCCCCCCCCCCCCCCCCCCCCCCCCCCCCCCCCCCCCCCCCCCCCCCCCCCCCCCCCCCCCCCCCCCCCCCCCCCCCCCCCCCCCCCCCCCCCCCCCCCCCCCCCCCCCCCCCCCCCCCCCCCCCCCCCCCCCCCCCCCCCCCCCCCCCCCCCCCCCCCCCCCCCCCCCCCCCCCCCCCCCCCCCCCCCCCCC
>JAMYXO010003726.1:0-19300 GCA_033310375.1 Conus canariensis | reverse complement strand
CGATGGTTTGCCCCTTATGGGGGCTGGGTTGCCCCCCAAGTGGCTTTTTTAGGGGCGGGGCTTAAAACACCTGTTTGGAGATCCGGGTTTCCCCAAAAGATTGTCACCGTTACCCAAAAGACCCCAATTTTTTGAACCAGGAGGTTTATGACATCAGGAAAAACGGGGGTTGGGGGGAAAAAATTTAAAAGGAAATTGGGGTAAGGGGGGGGGGTTTTCACGTTTTTAAAGCATGATGATGTTGATAGAGAAAAATAAGCAGGAAACGGCTGTTGGGAAAATTGCTCTTTCCCGGGTTTTCCCGAAATTGTTTTACCGACCCCCCCACCCTTTTACATTTTTTTTTTAAAAGGGACTTTTAATTGTATGAATAGAAAAGAAAAACAAAAAAGATATCCCCCAAAAAAAAGGTAAGTTTTTTTTTCCCCTCCCATGCGGGAAATTATGTCCCCCCTTTTTTTAGGGAAATGGATGGTGGTGGGGGGTAAAACTTTGGTGGGGAATTGGGTTACAGAGGGTGGTTTTGGATTTTCAACAATTTTTGGCAGATGTCTGGGGTTTTCCCAAATTTACCCTTTGCGTAGGGGTTTCCCGGGAATTTGGGATCCAGGGACTCTGAGTAAATCCTGATTATTTTGATCCCCCGGAGAATGTGCCCCCTAACAAGCGCAGTCAAAACCCATTTTGATTTCGTGCGGCATTGGGGGAGGGGAAAACCCGGGAAAGCAGGTTTTCCCTGGCTGATTGTTTGGACCCGGGAGCAGTACAGGCCCCAATTCAGGGGAGAAGAACACCCCGGCCCCGCCCGCTTCCCTTTTGGGATGGATCAAGAGGGGTGGGGGTGTGTGTGTTTGTGTGCAGCTTGACCCACGCAAAAATATGTGTAAATGTGTGTGTGTGTGTTTGTGTGTGGGGTTGTGAGTGTCGTTGTGTGTGTGTGTTTTGGTGGGCCCTGGAATTTTGGGCCCAGGAGAAAGATTGACGAAATTGAAAGGGGGAAAGACTCATGCCCCAGCCTTCCCTTCACAAAGAGTGGGGTTTAATGCATTTTTAGGGGCCCTGAGGGGGGGAAAAAGGGGGGGAAACCCCGGTGTAATGTTTAATTTTGTTCATTTGTATGAACAGGGGGCCCCCACCCTTTGGGGGGGGAAAAAAACCCTCCCCTTTTTGGGCCCATTTTCCGACTCCAAATTCCCTATGAAGCTTGGGGAAATCCCTTTTTTTGGATTGCGCACAGGGCTGTCTTTTTGGGTGTTTAGGCTAGAAATTTAAAATCCCTTGTTTGTACAAAAAACCCTTTTTAAATTTATCAACTTTGTTTTGCTTTGTTTTATTGTATAAATGAGTATGAATTGTACACCAGGTTTTTATTTCCCAAGTTGTTTGTTTTGTTTTGTTTTTGGCTCCCAGGTTTTGGAATTGTCCCCCACCCAAGGGCCCGTGAGTTCTAAAAAAAGAGATAAGGCCCAAAAGGGACTGCCAAGAAAAGGAGAAGAAGGAGGGGAAAAGGCCCCCCGCTTCAGGAAAAAAGGGGGGAGAAAACCCGAGGAAGGAGCAAAAGAAGAAACACCCGAAAAAGGGAAAACCCCCTTCGGGAAAATGGAGCCCGTTCCCCCAAGGTGTGTTTTTTGTTTCCCCGATTTGCTGGTTGATCGATAAGGGGAGCGAGAAAATTGTTGCAGAGAGAAGCCCCCTACATGACATTTATTCAATTTTGATTCTTTTTCGAACCCAAAAGGAAAGAAGGAAAAAAACCCAAAAATGGCATGTAAAAGGAGTCTAGGTCTGGTGTTTAGGCAAAAACTTGCGAAAGAAAAAAAAGTTCCGTGTGCAGAATCCCCTGCCCCTTACTATCGAACTGTTTATCCCCAAAACCGGGAATTACATGTTTTTGTTTAGTTGATAATGATATTTTTCAAAATTTGTAGGGAGAAAGGGTGAAATGCCCCCTTCCTGTTTTTTAAATCCCCCCCTTTTTCAGGATGAAAAATTGGTGAAAATTAGTTAAAGTGTTTTAAATTTCCCGGCCCGGCATTGCTTTGAACTTTTGAAGAACGGGCGGGAGATCTTTTTTTTAGTACGGGAACTGTCCTGAAACCAGGTTTTGGGTTTGGGAACATGATAATCATTTGCAGCATGATCGTTTTGCGTCGCAAACCCCGACGATTTTGTGGGAAACGGGAAAACCTTTTATATGCTCAGGGTCTGAACGTTTGGGGAAAACCAAAAACTTTTAAAAAAGGTTTTTGAATGGGTTTCTTTGTGCCAGGGGGCCCTTTGGGGGGGCACCCCCCTTAATGTGCTTTGAAGCCTGGGATTTTGGGTTCCAAAAGGGTTATGTATCTTTTTTTAAAGAAATGAGGTTTGTGTATGTGTGTGGGGCAAAGGAGAGTAAATTTTTTAAATTGGGGACATTGGAGTAAATTTATTTGTGTAAAATTCATTGTTGCTGAATTTTTAAAAATTTTTCAGGGAAAATGATGTGCACGGGGTTTTAAAAACCCTTTCAAAAAAAGGAATACCCAAAATGGGGATTTTAAAACAATGTTTATCTGAAATCCCTAAGAGTTCATCCTTTGTTTTTCCTCTTGTACCATGTTTTTTCTTGTTCATGATTTTTTTTTTTATTACTGGAAACAAAAAAGGTTTAAAATTTAAAATTTTTCTGTTGAAGTTTTATCTTGTTTTTTTAAGTTTTGTTGCCGTTTCCCCAGGTGTTTCCGCATTAGAGACTAAAATTCTTCCTTTAATTCCCATTTTAATCGAAAAGAAACAGAAAAGGGCCCCCCATACCCTTTTTTTATTTGCCCCCAAGCCTGGGTCTCCCCTTTTCCCCTTTTCCCTTTAGGGGACATTCCTTTGAAAAATTTTGGAAAAACTGGTTTTTTAAAGCTTTTGTAATGAACTTAAAAGTTTAAATAGCCCAAAAAATTTAGGGGATTTTTTTTTCCCCCCCAGGGTTGTGTCCCTTTTTGAAAGGGAAAAGATTTTCTCCCCAGTCATAAAAAGTAGTGTGCTTCCACAAAAAAAGGGGCAAAAAGAAAATTCCCCAAAGATGGGGGTTAAAGGGGCCCTTTTTAAAAGAAAAAATGTTTGTATGCTTTTCCCAAGTTTGGGGGAAACCCCGGTTCCATTATTTTCCCATATCCCAGAAGATTTTGACCCATTTAAAAATTGCTCCAAAAAAAAGTGGGGGTTTTTTCTGTCAGTTGTGAAAAAATTTCTGCTTTCTTCCAAAATTTTTGGACAGTGGAGACCCCAACTTAAAGCTCCTCCCCATAAAACCGGCCCCCTATGAAAAGGCCCCCCTTATATTTTTGATTTTTAAAAACCCCGGTGGTGTTTGTGTGGTGTTTGGTGTGTTGTGGTGTGGGTGTGGTGTGATTTTGGTGTGTTTAAAGGGAGGAGAGAGAAGAAAGGGGTTAAGGGGAAATGAGAAAGAAAAGGGGAGGTTGGCTTGATTAAATAAACCCTTCAGAAAACAGATGTTGTTTCCCTTAGGTTAAAACCCCCGTGGGGAAAAATAAAACCCCAAAGGGCCCTGGTGCTTTGTCGTTAAATTGGGGATTTTGGTTTTTCCCCATTTGTTGTCAAGGTGAGGGGTTTTCCTGAGGTTTGCGAAAAATTTTCTTTTGATTTTTGGAGCCCCTTTGGACTGTTAACCCTTTTCTTAAGGTGTGTTGGGAATTTCCCCCAAATAATTTAAAATTTTGGAAACCCCCCAAAATTTTCTTTTGGTTAAAACCCAATTCAGCCCTTTTCGGCTTTACTTTAAAAAGGACAGTTTTCTTTCATTGTCGATGTAATTTTACCCCCCTTTCTGCCTGAGTGTGGGGGAAGAAACCCCAGGAGCCCTTTTAACATGTAGCAAAGCCCCGGGGATTCCCCGAAAAGTTTGGGGCTTTTTTTCCAAAAGGGAGGGAAAGAAGATAGGTTTTCCCACTTTTGGAAAAAAACCCTTAAAAAGTCGGGGTCCTCTTCTCTCTCCTTTTTATTTTTAAAAAACCTTGGCGGTGCCCCTTTTTATAGAACATTTTTTGAAAGGAATTGAAATATGGCACTTTTTTTTTTAAGAAAATTTGAGAAAATGAAAATTGGAAATGTCTTTAAAAGGGGAACCCTTAAAAACCATCCCTTTTGTACCGTAAGGAGATAAAAAATATTTAAAAAAACCCTTTTAAATTTTTAAAAATTGGGATGCCCCCTTGTTTACATCAAAAACACTCTTGTTTTTCCCACCACGCGGGGCGGGGGCCCCCTTTTTATTTGTTAAACTAATTGCCTTTCTTTTGTAGTCTTTTGTCGCTTTTCCCATTTCTTTTTATTTGGGGGGAAAATGTTGGGAACCAAACGCCCTGGGAAACTAGCCCCTTCCGGTCTGAGGGGTTAAAAAATTTTCCCTTTCCTTTAAATTTCCCTCTTAACTATTAAAATTTCCTTTTGGCCCCTTTTTGGGTTTTTTCCCCCTTAAGAAATTAGTGGGAATTGAAATATGAATTTATTTTCAGTGGTTTTTTTTTATTTCAGGTTTCGATATAAAGTGTTTCCTTTGCCCCTTTTCAAACAAACCCCAGGTTTGTAAAAGGGGAAAATTCACAGTTTATGTTTTGTTCCCTTTTGTAAATTCATGGTTTTGTTTTTTTAATTTTTTTTTTCCCCTTCCCCCGGTCCCCCGTAGAATTTTTTTGTTTCCCCTTTGGGCCCCAAGGAATTCAAGTGCCATTTGGGGGGGAAAAAAGAAAATTTGGGGAAAACGTTTCGGTTGACCCAAGAAGCAAAAGTTATTATGAATTTTTGTTTTAACTAATCCCAAAAGGAAAAAAGCCCCGGGGAATCATAATATTGATGAATCATTAAAATCCCCCTTAGCATGGTGACTTTCCCCAGGTGCAGTCTAAAATTTTCTTCATTTGTCCGGGGAAATCATTGAAAATTGGTTTCCGCGGGTTTTGGCTGCCGTTTGCCCTGCCCGTTAAATTTTTTTGTCCAGGGGGTTGGGGTCAGTTAAAAAGGGTTGTCATGGGAATGGCAGTTGTGGGGTTGTCAGGGGTTTAAGTCAGTTGTTAGGGTTTCATGGGTCAAATTTTCCCTTGTTGGGTTGTAAAGGGGTTTTAAGCAGTTGAAAGGGTGTTATGGGTTATTGGGTGGTGGGGTTTTTCCCAGGGTATGGGGCAGCAAAATTACTTGGTTTTTTTGGCACGGTATTTTTTCCAATTTTCCCCAGTGAAGTAAAAAACCCCCTGTGCAAACCCCGTGTTGGTTTTCCTTGTTTGATTTTTTCCCCCTTTTGCGTTGTGAAATTTTTTTGGGTTGGGGCAAAAACTTTGTTTTTTTTTCCTTAAACTTGCTTTTTTTTATGTGAAAACCCCCCCCCAATCAAAAAACAGATTTTTTTCCCCCCCCCAAATTTAAGTTCCAGGACCCCCCCTCTTCAAGGTTTTGGTATTAAAAAGGGGACAAAAGGATTTGGCTAAAAAAAGGCCAACTCATTATAGGAAGCTTCCTGTTTAGCGAAAAAAGAAAAAAAAGGTTTAAAAAGGAAAGCAAAAGAAAAAGCCCCTTCAACATCTTCGATAGAGAACCCCTTTGAAACCCCCCACAGAAAGAAAATGCATGTTCCCCGGTTCCCCTTTGCCCCCGCCATCTCTGGTTCGTTTTCCCCTTCCCCTTGCGGGGGGCCCCTTTTGGGGCCCCAGTATTTCTGGCCCCCCGCTTTAAAAACCCCCCCCAAATCTTGTTTTTGAATGGGAGAACAAAAATTAATTTTCAGTCCGTTGTGGACCCAAATTGAACCCTGGGCCCCTGTTACCCTAAAATTTTTGTACATGTGAGAGAGTGAAAAAAATGGGTATTGTCCCAAAAAGGGTTTTCCCCGTGAGGGGCCCGTTTGCCTGCATTTGGTCTTCCCGCTGGGCGCCATGAAATGCCTCCGGGATTCCCCTTTAAATTCCCTTATCCCCACTTTCCTGCCATGTGCAAAACTAGGGTTTTGTCATCAGCATAGCCTTTTTTTTTATTCCAGGGAAAAAACAATTATTCATTTTTCCCCAAAAACCAAAGGTCACGAGGTTACCATTTCATGGGCAAGGGGGGGATGCATAAATGAAGTTAATATCTTCTCCAGGTACCCAGGTGAAAGGAGGAATTTTTGGTCTTTTTAACCCCCCAAAAGGCCCCCCTAAAGGGCCCGGGAATTTAAAGGCAAATCGTTCGTCACTCCCCAGTTGGTATATGCGACCAGGAAAATTTCGGCCCCCTTCCCACCCACCAATTTGGCTAGAGCGGGAAAACCCCTTTATCTTTTACCTTTCCCCCCCCCTTCCCTTTCCCTCCAATTTGGGGGTTTTAACTTCCCCCGAATAGGCCATTTTGTTTTACTATCACTAGATGTTTTGGTGTTCCAAAATTCTTTTCCGCATAAACGATTTTCTGGAAAAGCAGGGTGAAGGAAAATTTTGGGAAAGGCCCCTGTTTTGAGAAGCTTTCCCAATTGTCGTTTCTAAAAAAAGTTTGTAAAATTGGTTTGACGGGGAAAGGGCATTTTTGGCCCCTTCCCGGCCCTTAGAGCTTTTCCCCCCCAATCCACGAGGGGAAAGGTGCGATGTGGGCCAAAAATTTTAGTTTCCCCTATTAGAAAAAATTTAAAGCCCCCGATCCCTTCAAAGGCAAAAGTTTAAAACCCCTCCCCCCGGGGTTTTTTTTTGAGGTTTTGATGGTACATTGCATTGTTTGTGTTTTGCCCGGTTCTGTCCGTCGATATAACCCCCCTCTCTCCCACCCAAATCAACTCCCCCGCTTTTCCGGTAGAAACTGTCCCCTGCCCTTGCCCCCTCAAAATCGAGTGTACAGGTGACTTTTTAGTTGCTTTCTTTCTGCCGAAACCCGCTTTTGGAATACGTGCGCCAGAAATGTCTCTTCTTTTTAAATTTCCCCTTTAAAAAGGATGCCCCCGTTTTCTCCCAAAATTTTTTGGTAAACCCTTTAGCGCCCTTGTATAAATTAATGTTTTTTTGGTATTAATGTGTTTTCCCTGTGTTTTAAGAAAAAATTTTTAAAGAAAAAAAATTTTACTAGAAAAATAAGGGGGTGGAATTCAGAATTATTTAAATTAAAAAAATGAATTTTTTTTCCTATCTTTGCATTTAGAAAATTTCATAAATGCCAGGTAGGAAGTATGAAGTGAAAAAATGTGCAAATTTGAAGGGAGGTATCACGGCCCCCCCCTTTTTCACCCTTTACAGTTTTGTGAAAAGGGGCCTGTCCAAAAAACTTTAAAAAAATTTTTTTATTTTCCGTGTATTTTTCCCCCAAAAGAATTTCCCCGCCCCCGGTTTTGTAATTTTTTTAAAAAAAAATTCCCCTGGAAGATTTTTAAAGGAGTTTTAGTCACTGTCAGAGGGAGTTTTGTTACAAAAATAAAGATTTTTTTGTTTTCAAAGGAAGAAAAGTTGAAATAGTAAAAATTTGCAAAGAAAATTTTGTTGGGATAACGGGGGGGTTTTCCCCCAGAAATTTTTAAAAACGGGAAAAATGGTAGGGAAAGGGGCCCTTGGTTTTAAAGGACAAAAAAAAGGGTTTACTTTTTCGGTTTTTTTGTTTACTACCTGTAATTTAAAATTTTTGGAGCCCTTGAACAAATTTTAAAATAGGGAAAATTTAAAGTGTGTCAGTTCTCCCTTTTGCCAGGCCCCTAGTTTATTCATTTCCCCCCATTTGTTGGTTTAGGAAAAGGACAGGGCTTTTCCCCTATGGTGAGGGACATATGCCCAAGGAAATTGTGGGGTTTAAATGGGTTCCCAAAGTCTTCCCCCAAAATTTTTTTTTTTTTTTTTTTTTTTAGTTTTGTGTGTGTGTGTGTCTTTTTTTTTTTTCTTTCTTTAAATTTTTTTTTTTTTTTTAAGGGTTTGTAGTTTTTAATTTTGTGCCCCAAAAAAGGGAAAACCCCGGGAAAACCCCGGGAAAAATTTTTTTTTTATTGTGGAGGGGCCTTTTTTTTTCGTTTCAAAAGTGATTAGATTTTTCTGGGGTGGGGGAAAACCCCGGTTTTTGGGGCCCGTTTGGACAGCACAAAAGAAAATTTAAAACCCCAGAAGTGCAATAGTTTTCCCCCCCGCCTCCCCCTCTTTTTCCCCTCTCTCTCTCCTCTTTTTTTTCCCCCCCCTTTTTTTTTCTTGGAGTGCTTGTTTGTAAAATAAAAAGTGAAATTTTTTATAAAGTTTTTCTGTAGGGGCCCGTGCAGTTATCCCTGTTCCGAGGCTTTGCTGGTTCTTTTGGAAGAGATGAGATGGGGAAAAGGGAGGGGGGAAAAAGGGGGACGGGTTTTAAAAATGTTCAGCTTTTGTTTTTAAACGGGTTATTTTCAGGTTATTTTCCTATCTGTTAAAAGATTCAATGGTTTCCTTTTTGTTTCTTTTTTTGTTTGGTTTTTTGGTTTTGTTTTTTAACAAACTTTTGGGATTTCTTTTAACCTCCTATTTAAGGCCCTTTTCAGTGGGGGTTTTTTTTTGTTTGTTTCGTTTTTTCCCCTCATTTTCCGATTTAATGACCCTTCCCCGGGAAGGTTGTTTCAGTTTGTGGGTGTGTGTTGGGGTTCTTTTGGTTTTTGTGTGTGTGGTTTTGTGTGTTTGGTGTGTTGTGATATGTTTTGATTTCATGACTTCCAGTAAAGTGTTTGCTTTTGGATTTTTGGGTGTGTGTTTTTTCCCTTTTTTTTGTTGTTTTTTTTTTGGGTCCCCCTTTTTTGGATTTTCATGGGGCCTTTCCGAGTCTTTTTCATTTCAGGTTTTTCCCCTTTCTTGTATTTGTATTGCCTGCCCGAGGATTGAACCATTTTTTTTTTTTATATACTTCGGAAAGCGTATTTTTGGTAAAAAGTGGACGGTGCCTGGTTTGCAGTGCTCCGTTTTTGGTATAATAGACAGTAGGGGGTGTAAAAACCCCCCGGCCCGATTTTTCCCGGAGGACCCCCCTGACTGTTAGTGGCCCAAAATTTTACGTAAAAAATTGGGGGAAAGAATAAACCCCCCAACCTTTTTTTTTTTTTTTCCTTTTTTTTTTTTTTCCCTAATACAATTTTTTAAAATTTTCCCAGTACCCTTCCCTCATTGGAGGTTAAAAAAAGGGTGGAAATTAAATTGGGGGGGTTTTTTTAAATTTTTTCATTTTGGAGTATGGGGGAAATTTATGTGTAAAGTTTTTTGGTGGGGTTTCCCAAAAACTACCCCAAGGGGAAAAATTAACCCATTTGGGTCCCCAATCATGCAGCTTGTAACCCAAAATTCAGATTATTTACTGGCCCCAATGTTAAATTGACTGTCCCAGGTGTGTGTGTTTTTTGTGTTGTGTGGGGCCGCACACATACGAGAAAAGTTAGAGAACAGAGGGGAGGGTTGTTATAAAAGATCCCTAAAAATTGATGAGGGTTTTTGTTGGTTTTAATTTTGCCCAAAGATGCCCAAAGTTAAAAACTGTTGTTTTTACCCCTTGAGTGTTGTTGGGGTTTTTTTTTTGTTTTTTTTACGCTTTGCCCGATTTTTTTTAAAATGACAAGAAATGTTTTTTTTTGGGTAGTTTTGTACTTTTTTTAGTTACTTAAAAAAAAAAAAACCCCAATGAAAGATGGGGTTTGTGGGAAGCTTTACACTACATGGATTCTCGACTAGAAATTTTTGTGTTTTCTGTCTTATTTTTTTGTCAAACTGGTAAAAATTTTGGAAAATTGAAAATTCGGCGTAGGGGGAATTCTAGACCTTTAAAATTTAAATGAGGATGTATACTGGAGATCCCTTTTTTCTCGCGCATTTTTTTAATTTTAAGAAAAATCTAGGTAATTAATTTCAGAATGCCCCGTTTAAAACCCATCCCTTGAGGGGGTTTAACAAAACCAAAAAGTTTCTGTCAACAAAAAAAAATGTGGTTTATTTTTGGCTTCTTAAACCCAATTTTTTTTCCCCAATTTTCCAGGGGGCCCACAATTTTTTGATAGGCATGTTTTCCTAAAAAACACCCATGAAAATCCCCGAAGATGGGCCCAAATTGTTGTTTCACAGTTTCCCTTCTTTTGTTTTTTTAAATAAGCTTTTTTTTGTATCCGGGAGGTTGCTGCCCAGGCACCCTTTTTTAAAATGGGTACCTGAGTAAAACGGGAAAAAGTGTTATAAACAAGGCGTATATTGTTTCTTTTCCTGATGTTTTTTAAAAAATAAAGTTGAAATTTTTCTTTGGGGGCCCTTTTTAAACAAGTTGTGTAAGGGTTTGTCTTTTCCCATTTTGTTTCTTTTTTGCATTTAAAAATGTTTTTAAGGGTTTGTGATGAAACTGTAGCAGGGTTTACATTTTTTTTTTTTAAAAACATTTGTCCGTCCCAAAATTTTTTAAAAAAACCCCCCAATTATTTTAGCCCGGTTTTTCCTTTGTTTTGTTTGTTTTGTTTTGTTTTTATTTTCTCTCTTGCTTTTAAAAGGTGTTAGAATGCCGGGACGTTATTATTGTTACTGAACAAAACCCTTTTTCCCCTCCGTCCTCCTTTAAAAACCCCCCAAATTAAATGTCGAGTAATTCTGACCCCAAAAATGTAACCCAAAGATTTTTAAAACGTGTAATAAAGAAAAAAAAAGTTTATGAACTAGTCAGCTGTTAGATGCGGGAGGTCCCTCATTTTTCCCAGTTTTGGGGAAACCCTTTTTGGGAAACACTTCGCCCTTTTGGGTATTTTTAAAGGGGGTTAACGATAAAAATTCAGGTATTTTTAAATCAAAATGCGTTTAGTCTGGGTTGCAAACAAAAATTTTAAAAGGGTCCCTTTTCCCCCCCCAAAAACCCCCCTTTTTGCCCCCCACTGTTCTCTGCTTCCAGCCCCTTTCTTTTTTTTTTACTTGCTTTTTTCAAGTTTTTTAAAAGAAAAAACGTTGATCTTTTCTTTTTTAAATTTCCCCAAAAAACAACTAGAGGGGGATTTTCGCGGGAAAATTCAGAAGGAAAAATAGCTGAAGGGGGGTACTGCTATTTAAAAGTTTGGGTTGTTTTTTTAGGTCTTTGGTTTGGAAAAACCATCTAACCCTATAAAATCTGATTTTTAAAAAACTAATTTTGGTTTTACGGGGGAAAAAAAAAAAAAAAACTGAGCAAAAGGGGAAAGGGCCCTATGAGTGAATTAAAAACCGTAAAATTTTTGGGAATTCATAAATGTACGTTTGACTTTTGGCTGGAAATAAAAAAAGATGAAAACTTTTTGGTCACCCCCAAAACTCCCAATTTTTGCGGTATACCTGAAAAGTTGTGCTAAAAATTCCAGAAGAAATAATCCCTTTAAAATCAAAAACCCAGAGAGCGATTTACTAAACAGGGTGAAGGACAATTTGAATACTGTTTCTTTTGAAACAAGTTGGGGGTTTTTTTAATCTAAAAGGCCCCCAATTCTAAAAATTTTTTTTAAATTTTTTAAATCGTATGAAAAAAAAGTCTATTAATATTACCCTTGCAGTTTTTTTTGAGTTTTAAAAAAAAACCCCCAAACAATCCTTTAAGTTTGTTGTGGTTGGAAAACCCAATTTTTAAATTCAAGAAAATTGGTCAGTTTTTTAACCTTTTTTTTTCCCTGAATGAAAGGTTTTCTTTAAAAATTTTTAAAAAAATTTTTGTTAAATTTTAAAGCCATGGGGAAAGGGGAAGTTAGCCCCCCCGCCCCCCCTTTTTTTAAAAAAAAAGAGGGTTAAATGAGGGGAAGGGCAGTTTTTAACCCCCAGTAAAGTTTTAAATTTGACCCCCCCAACATTTTTAATCCATTATTAAGACAGGGCACATCCCAAAATAAAATGTTGTTAAATTTTTTAAAGACAAATTTTGCTGAAACCTTTTGTTTTTTCTCCTGGTTTTCCCCTTTGGGACAGGGGTTGGGGGAACCCCAAAATTTAAAACTCTTCCCCTTTTTTAAAAACCTATATTTTCCCCCCCGCCCCTTCCCCCCTTTCCCCCCCCCCCAACCCCCCCACCCCCCCTCTTTTTTTGTGTGAAATCGTGGGATATTTATGTATGGATATTTTTGGATCCGTGATTAAAGTAATTTTTGGGTTTTGGAGATTTTTGTTTTTATCTCATGTACGTACAGTGTAAACTACAAGAAATAAATGATTATATTTGTGGCTTTTTGTGGGGGTGTTTGTGAGTTTTGGGGTTGTAAAAAGGTTTTTCCCAAATGTACAAGTGTGAAAAATTGAAGGAAGGAAAAAAGGTTTTCCCCCCCAAGGGCCTTTGCCAGCCCCCTTTGGGCCACATTTTTTTCTTCCCTTGTCCCCCAAACCCCCCCCTTTTGCATTTCCCCAGTGAAAAAAAATGCGCCCCTGATTTTAAATTTGTTTAATTTTTGTTTTTTAAAAGTTGTGCCCAAAGGTTTAAAAAACCAACAAATGACTTTCAACCTAAGAAAATTCTTAAAAAGGTTCTTCTGCTGTTTGCTTTTGGTCGTTTCTGGGGATATTCTTGTAAGGAACCCCAAGGCTTATTTGGTGATTTTTAATCTTTAAAAGAAAATCAAAAATCCCTTTTCTCCCACCCCAATGTAGAAATTGTTTTTCCCCAACCCTTTTTTCCCCACCAACAAAAAGGCCCGAGATCAAAATAAAGAGGGTTTTATTGTGGGGTGGTGACAAAAAGGGCTAAGGGAAAACACAAAACTGTTAAAGAAACTTTGGAAAGAAAAAAAAAAGTAAATTTTTTAAAGCAAACAAACAAAAAAAAAAATGATAAAGGGGGGCCCAACCCCGAAAACTAAAACCCCAAAATTTCCCTTTCCAAATCATAACACCTTTTCTCCTTTTTTTTTTTTTTTCTTTTCTTTTTTTTTCCCCCTGTGTAAGTTTACAGTTATCTTTCCCTTTATTTTTTTTTTTTCCTTTTCATTTTGGGGAATTAGGACCCCTGAAAATTAAATTACCCCAAAAGGGAAGCTGAGTCAAAAAAAAACCCCTGTGAAAAATTTATGGAAATTTTGTGGGGAACCCTTGTTTGGGTTTCTTTTAATTTTGCTGCCGCCGAACAAAAAGACAAAGGGGAGGACCCCCCAAATCGGCACCATCCTTTCACGCCAGACGAGGGTGAAAAGTGTACTTTTCGCGGGCCCCCAAAAAGTCCCCAAAAGGGGAGCAAAAATTGGGTTTTTCCCCGCCCGACAAAGCCCTATTTTTTGTTTTTGAATTTTTTGCTGACCATAATAAAAATTTTTGGGTCTCTGGAAAAAAAAAAAATTTACCTTGTTGATATTGAGTGGATTTTAAATGCAAAAATGAATTAAAAAATTGGGCTTTTTTTAAATTTGCTCTTTTTTGGGTTTTTCTTTGCTCTTTATACCATCTGTTAAAATTTTGTATTTGTTTTTCATTTGGGATTGATCGTTAAAATGTTGTTTTTGTTTTTCATTTTTGTATTGACCAGAAAAATTTTCCCTTCTTTGTTTTTCATCTTCCAAATTGAAAATTTTAACCGCTAAAATAAATTTCCCAAATTCGGGTTAACCCTTCTGTGGGAGGGGTTTTGGGGCCAGCGCGTCTGAATTCCCCTGCCCCCAGAAATGACCTGGTAACAAATTCCCCGTGGTGTTGGACAGTTGAAAAAAAAACCCCCCCAAACGGCAAAAGGGGAAAAACCCCAAAGCAGAGGGGAAAAATTTTGCCCGTGAAGGCAAAAGGGGCCATAAATCTCACTATTCCCTTGTGCCGCCCTTTTCCTACTTTCGGGGTTTTGGCGAAAGGAAGCAGGCCCATGCCGTAGGTTGTTTACCCAAAAGGGGTTTTTGGGCGTGGGCCCCCAAATTCTCTTTAAAATTTTGATTTTTCCCAAAAGACCCGGATACGTTCACCCAAAGAGAAAACGTTGCTTAAAACTTCACCCGGGAAAACCCAAATGGGGGCTACCCCAAAAAAGGTGGGGAAGGGGGATCAGACCTGTGATTTTTAAATTAAACTATGAAAACCCGGGTGTTTTGAGTTTTAGTCGCCGACCAAAAAGTCCTAAAGCCCCCCCCAAAACAATTTTTCCCCAAAGTTGAGTAAACATTGATCTAACCAATGGAAAAATTTCCCGGCACAGGAGAAAGTGTTTTAATTTACAAAAATTTTTTTGATACAAAAAAGCTAAATTTTAAAAACAGTTTAAAACTGTTAAACTTTAAACCCAAAACGATTTTGACCCGGGGGAAAACCCTTTGTATGCCATAAATAAACAGAAAAAAAGGGACAGAAAAAAAATCTGAAAATTTTTTTTTAACATTCCGTAAAAAAAATTTTTGTCTTTAATTTTTTTTAATTATTTTAAAAACCCCTTTGGAAGGGTTAGAAAGGGGCCAAACCCCCTTACGTGATGGACGGGGCCCTTGTCAGATCCCTTAAAGCTCACTTTACGAACGGGTTTTCGGAAAAGGAAACATTTGTCCCGGGGAATTTCACCCCTTTTGGTCTTTTTTAAATTTAAAAAGGGAAAGGGCAATCGCCAGGCAAAATTTGCTTCCCTTGGATAAGTTGTCATTTGGGGGGACTGAAAGCCCAGTCTGTTTGGCTATGACGTGTACCCCAGTTTCCGTTTGGCTATAAATTTATCCGTTTTCCTTTTGCGCCATGTCCCCTTTATTTTGGCTAGGGATTTTAAACACAGTTCGTTTGGCCAGCCCATTACTCGGGTTTTTGTTTGGGCTATGCCAGAATTCAGTCCTTTTGGGCCCTATGACTGTAGTCAGTCTTGTTTGGTATGCCCATGTACCCGTCTTTTTTGGCTTTTGCCCTGTATTCGCTCTTTTGCTATGCCATGTGGGTCAGTCCTTTTGACTGAAAAGTACCCCGTTCGGGGGCCCCTATAAAATTGAATTCAGTAGGTTTTGGAAAAGACATGTTTCCCCGTTTTTTTTGGGCCCGAAAATTTTTAAAGTATTTTTGGGCCCCCCTGTAAACCTGTCCCTCAGTACCCGTTTGGCTGTAAACATGAAATCAGTATTGTTTGGCTTTTGAATGTACCCGTTTTTGGTTTGGGAAAAAGGCCATGTATCGTACTTTTGGGACAAAGACCTTTTACTCGTACTTTTGGGTTTTGAAAAATTGTTGCGGGGAAAAACCATAGGCCCCCCAATGTTTCCCCACCCCGCAAAAGGAAAAATTGCACGAAAAAAAAAAAGGGCCCCCCAAAAACTTTGCCCGAGGTTTGTGAAAAAACCCTTTTTTAAACCCCAAACCCTTTGGCCCAAATAAAGCAAAAAGAATGGCCTTTTAAGGGGGTTTAAACCCCCTTCTGTTTCCAAACCTTAACCTAAAAAAGACGGGAACGAGGCAAAGGACGATGACAACGTACAGAGGTTTGACATATCTACGTTTTCCCTCCCCAAAGTAAACCCCTTTGAAAACCCCAAAATTTAGGGCCCGTTATGAAAACAGAAAGTGGCAAAAAGAAGGGAGTCAGAAAGGAAAATTTAAAGATGAACGCATAGGGGAAAATGACCCAAAAGTAGATGACAGAAAATGCGTTTAAAAACAAAATACGGGAGCGACAGAAACGACGAATGTCCCCCGCCCCAAGAATCTCCAAAAAACTAAAAATGAATCCCTTAAAACCTTTTTCCCCCCAGTATTTTTTTTTTGGGGAAACCCTTTCATAAACAGACCTTACATAAGCCAAATCCTCATGGCCTGTTACCAATCAACCCCCCCAAAATTTTGGCTTAAAAGGGAAAAAAAAATAAAAACCCATAAATTCTCTTCCTTGTCAATTTGTCCATTTTCCCCCCTTTTTCCAAAATCTAAAAGGCATTCCCCCCATCCCGGTGGGCCCATGAATTGCCGTAGCACAGCTTTTCAAACGTTTTTACTCGCGACCCGTCAATGGCCCCCAGGGAAAGACAAATGGTCCCATCTTCCCCCACGACAAGCAAAAGCAACACACGTCCCCTCAGAGGAGTAAAGATTTTTCACATTTCCCGAGAAAGTAAACAGAAAAAATTTTATTTTTTTTTTTTTTAAAAGGGGGGGTTTTGTTTGTTTTAAATATCGGATACCAAGCCAAACATCCCCTTTCATTTCCCGCAGCACCGTAGCCCCAATGTACCTGGTTTCAAAAGACAAAAAAGCAAAAACCACCACAAGATTAATTATTTTAATTTTTCGTTTGGAGTGGGCAACTTTGGTAAACTTTCCTTTGAAATTTACCCAAGAGAATTTTTTGGAAGGGGTTTATAAAGAAAACAACTTCAGTCACGATTGTGGGTTTAAATTTTTAAAAAGGGCGCAAAAACCGGGAAAGTTGAGTTTTTAATTTCTTTCAGGAAAGTGGGTTTTTGGGTTTAAAAAGCCTTTGTCCTGCTTTTGGGCCCTTTTTTAAAAGAAATGGGGCACCCTTTTTTCCCTTTTGAATTGTGTGACCCTTTGCTTTTAAAGTGAAAAACGAGAGGAAGAGAGGGAGAGAAAATTAGGAGAGAGAGAGAGAGGAGACAGAAAAGGCCAGATAGACAGAGGGAGGGGGGACAGCCAGAAAGCCCGCCAGAAGAGAGCCCAGACAGAGGGGCCCAGATAGACGGAGGGGAGGAGAGAAAAGAAAACCCAACTAAATTTATGTCGGGCCATCCTCGGGGAAAAAGGGTTTCAAGTTTGAAAAAAAGTTTCTTTCATGGAAACGAAAATTTACGTCAGGAGGAAAGCCCTGGGGACCCCCAGGCTATCTTTAGTCCACGTTAACCCCAGTCGAAAAAGGAATACCCCCGTGCGGGACGGGCTTTTTTCCCCCTTTCCCCCAACCCCAAAACCCCAAAAGTTCACGGCCCCCGCGGTAAGGGGGGTAAACTTCCCAACATGTTTACAGTCAAAGTCCCCGGGGACCCCGCCGGGAACGAATCTTTTTTGAATTACCCCAGCTGATCCGATGCCCCTGCGGGGGCTTTTGAAAATGTCACCACACAAGGAAAAATAGTTCTGTCCTGACAAAAACAACAAAAACCAAAAAAAACCCCACCCAAAAAAACCAAAAACCACCCCCAAAACAACTACTTTGATTTCCATATTTTTAAAAAGCCGAAACATTATTGATTTTTTTTAGATGAGGGGGGCCCCTTTTCCCCAAGGAGGGCCACCAGTCCCCAAAATATTTTAGCCAGTTAAATTAAACGATTTTTAAAACAAAAGGGGAAACGTTTTGGGCCACAAAACCGCAATCCCAAACCCGGGAAAAAAAGCCCACGAAAAAAAAACAGACCTGTAGACTGGCACCGGGGGTTTTCTGGTCTTAAACCGCACTTTTCCCCGCAAACCAGATCGCCAGTTCCCAAACCCCAAAATGCTGGCAGTTACCCCCTGTAAAAGAAAAAATGAATTTTGTAAGGGGGTTTTCTAGAGAAAGGTTGGAAAAACAGTGAAGGGACAGTTTTTGGGGGATAAATTTAAAAAACCCCCCCAACCCAAACCCCAAAAACCCAAACCCCCCCAAACCCCCCAAAAACCCAATCCAGAGTCAAAAAAGATGAAATAAAAAGAAAGGGAAAAGGGGGAAAAAACCCCCCCCGCAAATTGCCAACAAAATTTCCCGATGGCCCTGTTTTAGGGGGATTTCGGCTAAATCGGTTTTTGGGGGTGACTTTCCCAACCCATTTAAAAAAAAAAACCGTTCAAAAGCGGGCCGCAACATCCTGGCAAAACCAAAAACCGCACCCAAAACTAGTTCCCGGGTTACGGGGCCCCCCCTTCGCTTTAAACCCTTTTTGAATTTTTATAAAAAAATTTAAATTCCCCCCTCCCCTGTTGAATGAAAGCATGTTTTTGTTGCATGGGCGTCTGTACCAGGAATTTATTTTTGGGGGACTGAAACCCCCCCAAGCCACAAGAAGGGGGGAATCAAGGTCATGATGGGCAATAAAATTAAACAAAACCCAAATGCCTAAACCCCTTTGGGTTTGGATCCAATCTAAAAAAAAAAAAAAAAAACTTTTGAAATGGGAAACCCCAAAAATTATCAATGGGTTTGCAAATTTTTCAGGGCCTTGAAGATATCTATGCATGGGAGGGGGCCCCCCATCAAGCGAAGATTAAAGGGAAGGGCGGGCTTAATTCTCAACCAACTTAAGGGGAAGGGGAAAAGCCCCAAGGGCCATGAACCATTCCCAAAGTCAACGAAAAAGAATGTTCGCTACCGCCGGAGGAGGAGGGAAACATCCCCCCAAGAAAACCCCAATAAACCCGGGAGCCAAAAACCCAGGGGGCCCGGGGATGAGCAGACAAGGGGCCCTTTCCTTTGTTTTTTAAATGAAGAATAAGACCCACCAGAAAGTGGGCCTTGCTTACATTGTGTTCAGGGAGCAAAACCACCCCCTTAGGGTGGAGTCATGTTTTTCCCAAACGAAAATGGGCCCAAAATTTCTGCAAAAGCTTCCCCCCCCCACCCAATAACAGAGGGGATGAAACTTTTTGGAAGGGCCCATTTTGTTGGAATAGAAAAGCAAAAAATTTCCCCATGCCCAGGGAGCTCATAAACCCTTGATGAAATGCCCAGCCCTCCGGATCCCCACTCCTCAAAAAAATTTTAAAAAAAAAACCCCTTGCCATTCCCGTGTTGCGGTACAACTTTTGGGGCCCCCCCTCCCATCCCAAAGTCCCCTTTACCGAAACATTTTTGGGAAATGGGGTTAGACAGCCCTTTGAAAATGAAGGGGGGCCCTGGGCCCCGGGGAAAATAACCCGTATCCTATGAAGAAATCAAAAAAAAAAAAACCCCACAGATGAAGATGTTATAAAAACGGGAAACGTTTTCCTACCAGCTTTTCAGGGAAGCCCCAAGACATGGTGGTGTGTTGGGAAGGGGTCCCACCCAAGTTTTCAAACGTCACATTTTTTTATAAAGGTTCCGACTGCAACACCGAAAAATTTTGCCCCGGGGTACAAACATAATAAAGGGAAACCCAGCACTCTTTTTGCCCTGTCCAAGCTTCAAGAAAGTGGCGCCCAACCTGGCGAACAGGAAAAACATGGGGGAACTCCTAGGACTATTTGAAACCCGCGGCGGACGGCAAAACAATATTAGACCCAACTGGGGGTCTCTGGCATTTGACGCCCATGAAAAAAAGGGCCCCGGGAACCCGAAAAATATTAGGAAAAATGAATGACCCGTTTACGGCCCCGGCTTTTTTTGTTTTACCCCAAAAAGTCCTGCTTGCTTTAGTTTCCCGGAAACAAACTAGTGGATAAAATTTATACATCAATCCCCACCCCCATGGGTCTTTAAGAACAAGCTAAGGGTTTGTAAAAAATTTTAAATTATTTTTCCCCTTGAATAAAAATAAAGA
>JAMYXO010003725.1:0-19302 GCA_033310375.1 Conus canariensis | reverse complement strand
GAAAAATTTGTAAGGGAACTATAAAATGGCATTCGGGGAAAAACCCGGCGGAGAAAACACCCGGGCCCCGGGGGTGAGCCAAATCCCTATTTTTAGTTCTCTCACCGAGCTGGCCGTTCTGTCCCCATTGCTATTAAGATCATTGACCCCAAAATCAGTCGCGCCCCCAAAAAAAATTTACAAAGTCAAGGGCCCCCGGGTCACTATGTGTGATCCATATCTAGGTTAAGGTCAAGTGACCAAATTTGTCAAAAGAATGCACGTGCTGTTCACTGTGATGTAACCGGGGTAGGTGATTTAGAGTGTTTTTAAAAAATTGGGTTAAAAACAAAACCCGGGCAGGGGGGCTGACTGACACCGTGTTAAGGTACGTTAACGGAAGGGGGAAATCGCTCACTGCATAAACCAAAGGGGAAATCCCAGGTTCGGTCAGTTTGGTCCGGGTTTGAAGAAAAGTTCAGTGACCCCAGAATCTTTTTTCAAACGAAATCCTGAACTGTTCTCTTTGGCTTTTTAATGAAAAACCTGCGTAATTTACCCTTTTTTGTGCTTTTCATTTGTGTTTTCCCTTTTACCCGTAATGCGGAGCGTGTCATTTTTTTTCCTGGTCTAAAATAGGTACTGTGATCGAGACATACATTTAAACTCAACAAATTTCCCAACTGTCCAAAAAAAAAGAAAAACGTGCTTTTAAAATTCTTCACGGGATGCCAAAGCAGGGTAGGATGTCCCAACCGGGAAAATTTTCTTTCGTCTGGCTTACTGTACTCATGCTTTTGCGCCAGTCGGATTGCCGTGCACAAATGGCCACTTGGACAATTTTTTTTTTTTTTTGTGGTGTGCTTTGCATTAGTAAAGAAAATTTCCCATGCACGTTTCGGTGAAAATTTTTCCCGAGCATGACAGGAGGAGGGGGTGTACGAAAGCATGGCAACCTTTACCCAAACTGGGGGTGGGGCCCCTGCCCATGGGGTGGAGGTTCATGGTGGGGGGTCCATCCACTAGGCGGGCAGGGGGTCTCCGGTGCGAGTCCGAGGCAGTAAAGCCCAGGGGGTATGGGCTGAAATTCTCCACCCTCATGCCCTCCCCCTTTTATGGACGGCCCTTTCCACGCTTTCCAAAACAGGGCCCAACGCCAGGCCTCAACTGCGGCCCCAACAACGAAACCTCGCCAACAAAAAAACTCAACTTGGCCCTCATTGTCGGCAGATCTAACCCCCTTTGGGGACTTGGGGATGAGCTGGAAGACGGTCGGGCCGAGTGCCCCGCTCCTGACAAGTCAACGAGTTTTTAAACCGCCCTCCAGGAGGATGGGACACCATGCCGCAGATGTGATCTGCAGTGTGGATCCGCTCCTCCCAGCCAGGTGGTGGGCCCATTTTGCTGCGGTGGGGCTACCCCTTTTGGCCTCCCTCCTGAACGGGGGTATCGGCGATGTAAATGTGCAACAGGGAAAGGAACTAAAAAATTTGATTTTAAAACAAAAAAAAATTTTGTGTTGTAAAAAGGATGTAATCGAATTTTTGCTAAAATCAAAAAATTTTAAAAATAAATTTTCTTCAACAAAAGCTGGCCCACCTACCCGCTACAATGACCCGAGGGACCCACAATCTTAATCACAGTTGGGGGTATATCACTGGACCCGGGATGCAGCAACATGCGCACACTGGGCTAATTTCTAGGACAATACTAACCAAGGGGCTCTAATCTCTAAAAACCAACCCACCCCTCTCCCCGGGACCCTCCTTTTTTTTTTTTTTACCCCGGCCATCCCGCATGGTCGCTGCTCCCAAAAAAAAAGGGGGGGCACCAACACCCACCCATGGGGCCACTGCATCCCTAAGGGGTAGCAGTAAAACCCCAAACCCCACTCCCTTTTCCCACACCCCCCCTTTCCCCTAAAAACAACAATAGACCCCCAAATCCCAAAAGACCCCCTGCCCCTCGGTGCTGCCCATGGCCTACCATGACGACTCCTTCCACAGAAGACCCTGCTCCCGGGCGCTGTCCGTAATCTCAGCAGGACGACCCCTCCCCCAAACGAAAAAACAGGGGGAAACCCCCACACACACCAGGGCCCTCTCAATGGGCGACATGAAAAAAAACCCCTCCTCCCCCAAAGTTTCTGCTGCTCGGCGCCGTTTTGGGGCCTCCGCGGTGATCCCCCACAAAAACCCCCCGTCGCACCCCTCAGGGGCGCCTGAACAGGGTGGTTCTTCCCCTAAGGGAGAGGGAGGGTTTTGGCTTGTCGGGCAAGCGACCTGGGGAAAACAAAAGGTTCCCCCCCCACGGGGGCAACCTGTAGCACCCGAATTTATCCCCAAACCGCTTTAGGCTTTTTCATGGGGGGCTTGATGCGGGCGTAGCTGCCCTTGGAAAACAAATTCCTCCCACTATCGGAGGCAACCCATAGTGTCTGAGCTTAACCCAACAAAATTAGGTTTATTTCCGGGTCACAAAAGCCGGGGCCCACCCCCCCTACCCACCCCTCTCCACACTAGGTCAGACAGCAACTTTCCCCGAAACCCCCGGTGTCTTCCCTTCATGGAGGCAACAGGAAGGGGGGCCACGCTCACCTGCAGCACGCGGTACGGGACTGCAGGATCTGGCCCCCCGCCTCGGCATGGAAACGGGTGTCGCTGAAACAAATGTAGGACATTTCTATAGTGTGTAAAACCTGAGGAACTATAAAATGGCATTTGGCTCACCCACCCTCCCCACTCAACCCGGGCAAAAGCCGGGTTTTCGCTGCTGCCCGGCGGCTTACCCAAAATCCCTATTTTATAGTTCTCTAATGTAAACATTTTTTAAAAACAACATAAAGGGTAGGTTATTTTTTTTAGTTCTCTGTCACTGGCCCCGTTGAAGTAAAAAAACAAAACAAGGGGGGACGGGTTAACCATGCCTTTTTTCTTGGGGGGGCTATTTGTCAACCAATTTGGGTTTTCTTTTATTGTGGGAATGATGGCTATTGAAAGCTTTGAATAGGGGTGTTTTAAAGGGGGGGGGATGTGTGTTCCACAAGGAAAATCGTGGACGTTGTTGAAGATTATTCAAGCAGCCCCAGTCATTATTCTCAAGAATTCAGGATTCAAAAAATAGTACTGTTCACCCCGTGAACGGTGGTCTCCCAGACAACCACCCGACAGTTGGATTCAAAAATAGTACCTTTCACGCGTGAAGGGTCTCAGAATCGAGATTCCCCCCTCATTTTGGGGGGAATGGGAAAGGGTGGTTTCCCCAATATTTTGTCTCAACAATTTCCCCATTTTTTTTTGAGTAATCTACTTTCTTGTGCGGTTTGGATTTCAAGAAGTTTATCTCTAAATTCAGAAGAGAAACTGTCTTGAAACATAACACAAAACTTCTAATGAAAAAACGCTCCCTGCACCCCGAAAAATGAAAACATAGGTTAGTTGTAACAACACAAGTGCGGGGCGGAATGTCGTCACTGTTACTAATCAGTGATTCTATTAGTCTTGTGTTTGGGGGGGAAAGGTAAGAAACATGTTTTGATATGTTTAAAAATTTTTGCCCCCCAAATTTATACAATGAGTCTAACGCCTGTACTAAACGACCCCGGTGGGAATTTACCCTTTCTAAATTTATACAATCCCGCGGGGCGGCCTGCAGAAAACGACGCCCTTACACCCTTATGGTAACTCGCAAAACCCAGCAAACAGTGCGACGTTTCGTCGGCAATTATGCAGTTGGGTAAGGTGGTAGACATGCGCCCTAGTATCATAAAGGCAAAAGTGAAGAGGAGTTGTCCCCCCGGAAAAAAATGTAACAATTTAATTGTGAAAAAAATCGTCTTTAATCGTTTTTAGGTTCTTATTCAAGTCCATACGTTTTTATTCAAGTTCTTATTTAAGTTCTTAAAAAGTTTTTATTCAATTTTATTTAAGTTCTTAAAAGTCAACATCAAGTTTTAACAAGTCATCTAAAGTTCTTAAAAAGTTCTTTTCAAGTACTTTTAAAGTTCTTAACAAGTCGTCATCAAGTCGTTTTAAAGTTTTATCAAGTCGTCTTTAAAGTTTTTATCAAGTCGTCATAAAGTTCTTTCAAGTTCTATTTATTTTTTCTTCAAGTCGTCATCAGTCGTTATCAGTTTTAAAGTCATTTTAAAATTATTTATTAAGTTTTTAAAAATTTACGCATTCAATGGATCAAAATAAATTTTTGTTGTTGGAGTTTGGTTTTTTTTTTGTTCAGATTTTGTATTTAGTGGCTGTTTTTTTTTGGGCTGCTTTGGTTTTTGCTGTTTTTCTTTATATGTTTTAAAAAACGTAAACCACCCCCCCCAACAAAAATGACCCCAAAAATGCTAATCTTTAATCCAAAAATCCATGACGATTTTGGGGTGTTGTAGGTCTTGAATCACTTTTTTGTATTTACAGCTGGCATTGAAAAACAACTGTTGGCGGTTTTATGTTTTCATTAGGTTTTTTTTGTGATTGCAACTTTAATTTTTTTTGTTTGTTCCACTCTGCAAATTTTTTTTTCCGCTGAAACCGCCCGGGATGAGGAGGTTTTTTAATGGTCACTTTTCCATAATGTTTTCGCTGATTTTTGGTCGGTCATTTTAAAGGGAAAAAAATTATATATTAAAAGTAATTTCCCCATGTTTAATGGCGACAAAAATGTTCCAATCTGAATATTCACCCCTAGGACTCAATGCTTTGTTAAAACTGGACCCTGCTTAAATCATACATAAAATCTGTTCAGAATAATGGGAGAAATCTATAATAGTTTAGTGTAAAAAACTGAACCGTTTGCCCAAACTTTTTACCATTTTGACCCCAGTTGCGCTTCATACCTTTTGGATACTTTACAATGTTTGGGGCGACATTTGTTGAATTGTTTTATGCTGAATTCTTTTCCCAAGGTATGTTTTGTTTTTCCCCACCCGCCAAAGAATACACCCTTTCCTTTTGACGCATAATAGTTTGGTCATAAACTTGATCATTTGTAAGTTCAGGAATAAATTTTCGAGTTCATTTTTTATTAATAATAAAAAATTATTATTTTATTTTTAAAAAATGAGCACCAAAAAAAATGTTGCAACCTCTTTTTACCATTTGCTGTTTTGGGGGTCTAAGTGTGGGTACACAATGTTGGTTTTAAAACCCTTTTTAAAAATAAAACCAGCAGATTTGGCAAAACTGGCTTTGAAGACTCAGCAAAGTGATTGTGTTATTACAGCTTATTTGTACGAAAGATTTTCTATTTAAAAAGCAAGGAATAATTCCGGGGACAGTATCAATATGTAAAATTAAAAAAAAAAACTTTTATAAAAATGGCTTCACTCGTAATGATGATTGGTGGCGCTGGGGTTAATGCCTTGTTTTACGGAATTTTTTCGGTTTAGTAAACACAAAAATAACGTGAAAAAAAAAGACATAACGATATGGAGAATAGCTGGCCCAAAGCACCTTGAAAAGAAAAGAATGGAGCAGTTAGATTTTATTAACGACAGACTTAAACAACAGGGAATGCGCTTCACATTTAAAGATGTTGATAAAGAATAAAAGAATATTATTTTTGTAACAGGCAACCCAATCGAGACATTCCTCCCCCAAATTCAGCGTTTTTTATAAACCCCTCAGAAAAACAAAAAGATGCAAAAATTTTGTTTTTGCCTTTGGCGCCCGTTGTGTATTTTGTTGCAATTATTGGCTGAATAAAAAAGAAAAAATTTATTATTCGCCAAAAAGGATATTGGAAGGGGAATAACAGCAATTAAAAAGCTAACCAAAGCAGTGGAGTCGTGAACAAACGCAAAAAAATGGTTATCAAACAAGCGTTTTTGGAAAATTTATTACCAGCGCCTAAAAAAACTCAAAACCCCACCTTTGTGAATAAACCCAAACGACCCCCCTCAAATGGATTTTTATTTTCCCCTGCCGATTAGACAAAAAGATTTAAGTACGCACTTACAGTCATTGCATGCTTAAAGTACAAAGATGGGGAAAACCTTAACACAAAAGAGTGTTCTGCGTTGCGTCGCTATAAACTGTATATCAACGAGGCCCTTAATTTTCCCCGCATGTTTTCAGTCGATGAGGGAAAAAATTTTAAAAGGGAAAAGTAATAATTATTGTTAAAACATGAGTTCCAAAAAAAGAGGTTTTCCCGGGAGTTACAGCACGGTTTGGGTTTAAAACTTTAAAAAACATTTTATCTGAAAGGTTTTTTTCCCCTCCCATATAAAAAAAGTGTTTGAAATTCTCGAAAACCGAAGGGTTAGAAGACCCCCTCAGTTTTGCGCGAATGAAAAAATGAAGAATTTAAAATTTTTTTTTCCAGTACAAGCAATCAAAAAACAAAAAATAAAGGGTTTTTAAAGGAGGCCCTTCATAAAGAAAAAATTTACCAAATTTTGGTTTGAAAGAAAGGTACATTTTTTTCCCGGGGGAAAAGGGAAAGGGGACCTTGCATCAGGGCAACAGACCAGTTTGGGTGTTGTCCATTGAGATAAAAAAATTGTAAAGAGAATCCCCCCGTGTTTTTTTTTACGAGAAACTGACACAACAAAACGACCAGCCCCTCAAAGTCTTTTTGAAAAAAGAATGCAAATAACCCGCCGGGGACACGTTCCCGTTTAAATTTAATTTACGTAAATAATTTGAGTTTAAAAAATGGAAGCTCAAAGGAAAAAATCTTCATAAAACTAAAATGGATTAAAAAAAGGCCCTTAAAATTTAAAGAACAATAACGTGTTCGTATTAAAAAACAATTAATGGATTCATCGGTACAGGGCAAAGCTCCTGATCCCCTTTAGATCCCAAATTTTTGATTATCAAAAATTTGGGATAAAGATATTTTGAAAAAATAAAAAAAAATTCGGACATCAAAAACATGAGAAAATTTTGTCTGAATTGGTATTGATATGATGGAGCTTTTGTAAATTTGAGGAAAAATATAAACCCCAGTGAAGAAAATGTAATTTTGCTGTTTTCCAAGGGCCCGATTGATAGAAAAACTTGGGTTTCAACAAACACACGTTTTGTTTTTGTTCTATCTAAGACTTCTTTTTACAAAAGTTGTGTTGATCTCATGTAGATTAGATCGTAGTTTTTACGTTGTATGTGAAAGTTTTTGTAAAACAATGCTTTTTTATATTGTTTTTGGGATATGCTTGACTGACAACCTGCGAGTATTCCCTTTGTTTTTTTTAACAACTTTTTTTGGCTTGAAAGACTGACTTTTTCCCCCTAAAACCCAACAAACCCCTTTGTCACACCCCCCAATAATTCATCCTTCATCTTCCCTAAAACCTTTTTTTAAATATCTGATGAAAGGCGAATCTTTGGGGAAATCAGTTGTCGTACCATCCGCATGCCTTTTGTATTCTTTTTCCCAGTCTTATAGATTTTCAGTGGGGATATCTATAACAAAGGAATCTGTATCTTGTACAGAACTTGGACTCGGATAAAAGGGCTTAAAAGTAGTAAAAAAAAAATTTTCAAACATCAAAAGCTTCGACAGCTTAAACGTAAACCCCAAAAAAAAAACGGGCTTACCCAAATTTTGATTTTCTTTTTTTTTCATCATTAGCCAAAAAGCGATCATGAAATTTTTCAAAGTCCTGAAAATTAGGTTTAGAATTTGTTTAAATTTGCATCGTTCTTTTGGTGCCCAAATTAACTCTTTACGCTTGTGCGGATTCCCCCAATTTTTTCCCAAAAAACAGTGTTGTTCATCAACTTAAAAAAGTTTTTTTCTGAAGCATCTGGGGGTTTTTAGTTCTGAGATCTTTTTCTTCTTTGTATGGTTTAATAACTGTTCTTGATAAAAAAGAAATT
Source organism: Conus canariensis (assembly GCA_033310375.1). Lineage (NCBI taxonomy): Eukaryota > Metazoa > Mollusca > Gastropoda > Neogastropoda > Conidae > Conus > Conus canariensis. The sequence goes on along the minus strand of JAMYXO010003725.1, from coordinate 11,494 downwards.
TATACGATGAACGTGTCAACTTAAAAACCATTCTTAATAAAATTGAAGAAGTCTTAATGACAGACAAATTTTTTTTGTCACGAAGTTGGGCACAAGTTTAGGTGTTCTGTCATTGAACTTTTGCTTTCGCCGTTTGGGATGTCTTATGGTAATCATGGTTCAGGGATATTCTAAATAAAACTTCTAAAAGGGCCCCTCTTTTACGATCAGTTTTAGAGTAGGTACCCTTTTTTAAAAAACTTTGAATGTTTTGGGGTTGGTACATTTTAAATTTGCGAAATGGAGTGATTGCCCTTTTCCCCCATCCATAAGATTTTTGCATCTAAATCATGAGTATTTAAGACCTTTTACTTGGGTCATAGTTGTCCAAATTATTTGTTTTTTTGTTTTTTCAGTAATGGTGCGACGCCATACTGATTCCCCCGCAACCCTTTTCAATCATTTGAAGCTTTGGGCGGTCAGAAAATAAATCTTTTGTACTCAGAAAATTTTAAGAAAGCGTCCCAGTCATCCCGGGCGCGAAATGAAATTGGCGGTCCGGCTGTAATGTTTCAGAGGTTTTCCCCTAAAATTTCAAAGACGTCCGCCAAAAAACAGGTTCCGCCATTAAATGGTTCTGATGTCCCCCATCGTTTTAAACCCTAACTTCTGCCACGTCTTGAGCAAAAAGAATAATCAAAATCACTGTGTCCTTTCCTTGGCTAAAAAAGAACGGCCTTTAGGGGGAAAGTGATTTTGTCAAACCTTTCCCAACGTTCATGTACTCAAAAGGGGGAAAAACCCCTTTCTAACAAAGAGTTGGGTAAAAAAATTTTCTTTGTTATTGGGCAGGCCTTAGGACATACCAGTGATTTAAAATGAACCCTTTCGTTTTGCATAGGTCGAGAAAGACATGTTTTTTAAAAGTGAAACACATTTTTTTTCTGAGATGTGCAATGCAAAAACCCTGAAGTGTGGTTATGCTTGCATTAAAAGGTGAGAGTCGTAACCTGAAAGTTGTGAAAGAATATAGGCGTTTCCCATGTCTTTGGTTTCAAATTTTGTTGAAGATTGCATTTGTTATGTGTGTCCTCAAAAATTTTCCCAAATTGATATGGCCTTTACTGTTGGATTCTCTCGGAGGGTCTAAACCACAATCCAATTGAGTGGCTGAGTCTACTGTTGTTGGTCTTGGGGCGTCTTTATATTTCAGAAAATTCATTTATTAAAACGGCATTCGCACTTGCTGATGCTTTTTTTAAGAAGTATTTTGCGCATTTGGTCCTCTGTTTAATTCGGGGCTTTAAATGGGCCCCAACCGACCAACAATGTGAAGGCAATGAGCAAATCTGATATTCTCATTAGATGTTTTTGGGAGTTTCTGTGGGGGGGCCCCAAAAAGGAAAATGATTGATTCGAGTCTGCGTAAACCCAAAAATTTGGAATTTTGAAACCTTTTCCAGTTCTTAAAAACAAAACTTTACTGCTTCTCCGGGCGAAATTTATTTCTGACCCAAAGTAAACTGGGAAAATACAATGTTTTACTTTCGCTCGCAGCTTGAAGGGGACGGAATTTTTTTTAAACTTTTCTACAAAATTTTTTTGCTATGTTTTTTTGTATATGCATGTAATTACTCATTGTGGGTTTTGAGGAGGAAACCCCTTAGGCTTTGATCGGATAAGCTAAGGTTTTGGTTGGTTCGCCATTGTTGGACGTTTTTTTGACATCTAATTGGCAAAAAGGGTTTGGTTTCTTCAGACCTTGTAGACAAAACGTTTTGGGGGATTTGTTTTTCAACTGATCATTTTGTCTCGCCATGGAAATTCACTTTAAAGTTAAATCCCCTTGGCCCCCTGTAAAAAGTTAGATACTCTTCTGCTTTTTTTGGGAAAGTGATGCAGCCTAGCAAGAAGCACCACTAAAAAAATTTTTTCGTCTGAATTTTTTTATGTTCAAAAGCTTTCTTTGCAACTAAAGTTGGAGGCAGTGGTGTAAGACTTGCCTAAATCGGCTTTACTTACCGTCTTTTCGTGTCAGGGTTCACCCTCTGCCCAAACCGACCCCTTATTTTAGCTGCTTCAGGGGTTCTTAAACTGTGTAAGAAGTTGATTGCCCCAACCGGGGGTAGTCATTAGGAAAAAATAGTTGTGTTTGTTGGCCCGACTTCTAGATTTTTTCGTTTTTTTTATAGCGATTAAAAAAAATTTAAACCCTTTCTTTTCTGGAGGGTTTATTTTTAGTTTACTTGGAAAATTGGAAATAGCTGTAAACGCTTGCCTGTCCTTGTTGGTCAATAACTTCTAAAACGCCTCATTAAAACTTTTTACAAACCTCTTTTTCGGCTTGTTCAAAAAATTTTCTAACTTCTATTCTTTTTCCTGTTGAGTTCTTTTTAATCAAAAATATTTATTTTAAAACAAAAAAATAAAAAGTTTCAGAATCAAAATCAAACGGTCTTTTTTTTTTGGACTCTAAAAAAAGAATAAAAACCCTTTGGGGGGGTTTTTAATTGAGTTTTAGAACAGGTTTAATGTCTCGTTTTCTTTTTTTAAAAAATTCCTTTTTTTTTGGGGTTTTTTCTTGAGAAAAAGTTGCCTTCCTTTTTGAAGATCAAACTTTTTGTCTTTTGTAGTCCAAATCACCCCTAGGGACTAAATTCTATCTGATGTTTGGTAGCAAGTGCTTTTTTTTGTCGTTTGAAGGAAATAAATTTTAGTTTATTAGTTTAACCATGCGTGTGCTTTTGGAGTTTAGCTTTTATTTTTTTGCTGACAGCATTAAAGCCAATGAACACAGGCCAAGAGTTAAAGACAAACCCCCTAGAGGTAAAGCTGCCCGGGGCACCTAGCCCTTTTCTAAAAGGGCCCTACACTTGTTCCCGTGATAGGCCTAGTGATCGATGCTCCAGTATTAACAATGTAAAAAGCATTAAAGCAGCAGAATACCTTCGTTTGGTTTTTTGGGGATTTTTAAAGGTCCTGCTCTAGTTTTTTTTGGATTTGTTAATGTTGGTTAATTTAAAAATTTTTAGTCTACGCAGCATTTTTCCCTTTTTTGGGCCTTTTGGATAAGTCGTAACAGAATGTTTTTTTTTAAAAAAAAAAAAATTTGTATTTGGGTATTTTTAAAATTTTTTTCTTTAATATTCAGCTGCGCTCAATATTTAAAAAAATGTACTTTTGTGGTTTATCCTCTCTTTTTTTATCAATTTGTGTTTTTAGCTTTAACGTTTTACCCCTCCCCTGCAACTGATTACTTTGTTGCCTTTGGGCAACCTAAAACCGTATTTTTTGTTAAATTTCATAAGTCTAAAACGTGAAGGTGTGTCTTTAGAACAAGGTCTCTGTTGGTTCTGCCTCCCGCCCCAAACAAATTTCTTAATTTTATCAAAAAGAGATAAGGTTTAAGCCGCTCCGTAACTTGGTTAGGACTCCCTAATTGAACATTGTAATTTTGTTATTTTTTGGGTTAATAGATTTTTCACTTTGTCTTTTGAATGGTTTTATTTCACAAAAGCAAAAAAATACCTTTTGGGGCTTGTTCAGCCTAAAACTAAAGTTCCCTATTTTTTGCCCCTGCTTTTTGGTATTTTTATGAGAATCCCTTTTCGTAATATATTGTAATTTTTTAGATATTGTTTCTCATCACCTGAAATTAGGGTTTCAACAAAATTCAAAAACTAAAAAGGGTCGAAAATGCGTATTGGGAACAGTGTTGTCGATTAAAAGACCGTTTTTTTTCTTAAATTGTTTAGACAAATTTTTTTTAAGGGCCCTTGAAAAGGGATGGGCCCGCGCTTTTAAACTCAAAAATTAAGGGTATGGAAAGCGATTTTTCCCAAAGCATAACTTTCGTTTAAATTTTTCCCCTTTTAAAATCTTCGGGGTCATTCTGTGTTTTAGTGCTTGTTATTTTTTTGATTTCCTTGAACCAAATCGGCCCTTTATTTTCGGTTTCCCCCGATCACAATAGATTAAAAAAATTTGCATTGTGTAAAAAAAATATTTCTTGCCCCCCAAGTTTTATAGAAATTTTCTTAAACGAGCCCCTCCCCAAATTTGTACAATGTCCTGTTTAAGTTGTTGCTGAAAACAAGTTTTTATTTTGAAAGTAAGTCTGCAATCCGGGACAATTACTTCTCTGCTCCCAGGTCGGAAATTGACAGTAAGAAATTTTTGAATCATAGTAGATGGATTATTGGAACAATAATATTTGTTTTTTCCCTTTACGCAAAGGGTTTTTAGTTTAGGGGTCAAAATGAACCTATGCTTGTGACATTTTTTTTTTAAAACAAAATAAAAGTTATTATTTAAAAACATGGGAGAAAAAGATTATGAGTTTTTGAAGGGCACATGAGTGAAATGAGTTTGCCATATTCAAACATGCGGGTGTACAGAAAATAAAAACAAATCATTTTACAAGTTTTAGGCCGCCTCCAATTTATAGCCCCAAGATTTGAAAAAAAAAGATGACCCTTTGTTTGTGAAAAAGAGCAAGGGGCAACTTGTTAGTTTCAACAAAAACCCGCCCCTCAAAGTTTTTAGCAAAGCTAAATTAACCAAAAGGCCGTGGAGGATCAAAATCGCCTTGGCTTGCTAAACCGCAAAGATTGACGTGAGGAGTGCTAAATTTAAAAACACTAAAAAACTCCCCAAAAATAACCAAAAAAAAATACCCCTTAAAGAAAGCCCCCGCAGACGTATGAAAAAATTTTTGAGCATTAAAAACTAAGATCCGCCGCTACTAGAGGAATAACGGCCCTTGATCATCTTTGAAAAGCATCAGACGAATTAAAAAAAAATTTTGCAAAACTGGGGTTTAACTGTGAGCATAAAAAAAAGAAAAAGAAAATGTTTGGGGATGACCACAAATTAGGACTGGGAAAGAAAGAATAAAAAAGCTAAAAGATCTTTCAAAGGGACGAAGAAGAAGTGCTGTTATACCGGAAAATACGAATAAATGAGCGAAAAAGGGGAACTATCCAAAAGAAAAATTTTTATGAAAACCGACGTGAGAAAAGTAAAAACCTGTTTAGGAGCAAGGGTCACATTAGCGGCGTTTAAACAGCCAGGATTTGCAATAAGTACATGGGGTTGGTTTACAGGGGGTGGGGGAGCAGTGCCACCCGGCCCCCCCCTCCCTCGTGATTCAGGAAAAAAAACAATGCACTTGCAAATTATAAAAAAAATTTTCCAGTAAGGGAATAGATTTTGCGGAAAAGGGGGGGGTCGTTAGGGCTTTTGCTCTGCAAGTAAAGTATTGGTTATGGCCGAGCACTTATGGCATTATTGTTTTTTAAAAGTTGGGTTCCCTTTTTTAAGATAAAGCCAAAATCTGGGGGTTAATCCCTAACGTGCCCTCTTTTATATTCAGGTATTATTTCTTGGGCCCCAAAAATTTTTGGGGGGGTTTGGGGGGGGAAAGGTGGGGTTTTTTTTTTATTTTATTTTTTGGGGTTTGAAATTTTTTCGTTTTTCCCACCCTTTCTTCATTGCCCCGCCCAAAGGATTTCATTTTTATGTTTATTATTTTTCCCAATTTAAGTCTGAGGTAGATAGCATGTAAAAAACCGGCCAAAAGCAAATTTTTCTTTCGATCTTGGGTTTTGCAAAAAAATTTTGGACCTTTTAAAACTTGAAGGCAAATCATTTTAGAATTTAAAAGAATTCTAAATTTGCTAAATACTGTTTTTGGGCGTAAAGCCCGTGAAGGATCAATTATGTTTTTCTTTGTGCTTTCGAACCTAAAACACCAAACTAAGTCGAAAAGGCTTTTTTTTCTTTTCCCCCCCCGTTTTGCCATTAGAAGTATCCAAAAATAAATGTTTCCCTTCTTTTTATGCTCTTGCTCTATGGACCCCGGTGACGTTGTGCCTGAAGGAAATTTTGTAAGGAGGATTCCCAAACTAGTTTACTTTTGGACGCCCAAAAAAAAAGGGTGCCAAAACCATGATTGCGATCCAACTTTTTTCTAAAGTTGTTTTGGGTCAATACAAAACGTTACAGATCCTTTCAAAAGCCTTTTAAAACTATTCTGTTGTGAATGGATTACGTTTTGTATTTTGGGAAAGGTGCTTGCAGTTCGATAAAAAAATTTGAAGGTGTTAAAAAGAAATCTAACATGACCCCCACCCAAAAGGATCAGGGTGATTTAAATTGATACGAATCCCAAACCCCCTTATGCACAAAAAACGCAAAGTTTAACTGGGTTTTATAAAACTGCATCGGATATGACCACACTTTAGGTGTAGTCGTTTTTTAATAGGGGGTTTAAGATATCTGTTCAAGGGGGTACTACCTTCTTTAAAGGCGCTTGATCACAAAAAGTCGGGGTATCGTTGTTTTATTTTTTCGTGTGGGCCCCCAAAATTTTTTTTCATTAATTTTGAAAACACTCATTTTTTAAAATTTTTTTTTTAAAAAGTTTTTAACCCAAACAATGAAGACCAGTCTTTGTTTTTGAAAAGCATTGAAAAAAACTGGGAACCCAAAAGGGTCGCCCCATGAAATATTCTCAAAAGTGTTTTTTTTATAATCAATCCCAAACTGAATAAAAAGGGTTCGAAAAGTTATGACAGAGGAAAAATTAATTTGCCAGTTAAACCATACTGGGTTTTTAGGGGTTTTTCTCCTGAAGAAAACAATGAGTAATTGACTTATTCAAATTAACTGAAATTAAAAAAAAATGTTAACATTCAACCCGAAAAAAGAAAAGTCTTCTTTTTTGGTGAGCTAGCTAAAATGTTTGGCTTTTTTAAAATTGATGTTATATAAATTTAGAGTTGCCCAGAACGAATATTTTGGGGATATCCCTCGTTTTGCCCTTTTATCCATTTTTATGTCATTGGAAGCGAGCCCGTGAAAATTATTGATGGAAAGGGCCCCCAATGTTTTAAAAGCTTCTTCCCTCGGGGGAAAGCTGCATTTCGATTATGAAAAAATACAAATTCCCCCAATTTTCAGTTTAAAAAATTGCTTGGGGGGGTCAGTCATTTAATAAAAGTCACAGTAAAACGGGAAAGTCTTAAAAGTGATAACCCCAATTTTTTTTAGAAAAAAAAAAAAGTTGTTTTAAAAAAAGTAGGGCCCCGAAGTAGGTAATTAGCGCCTTTAGAGGTGTGTAACTTTAGAAAAAAGCCCCTTTCAGTTGGGCTTTTAACAGACGGGAGAAGGCATTAAGGTTTTGGTAATAAAGTGGGTTTTTATACGCCAAAAAAAGGTTTCGACAACAAAGGTTTCCCAAACTAGAACAACACGCAATCTAGAAGCAAAAAATAAAGGTCCTAAGAATATAAAATAGTTCGAAAACTGCAACAAAGGATTGAACCTTTTTTTTGAAGGGGGGATAAAAGATTGAACCCCCTTTACTTTTTTCCCCTCAAAAAAAGTTTTAGAAAAGCTTTTAATTCCCTTTCATGTAAGTTTTAGGAGGGACCGTCGGGAAAGAGTCGAAATAAAGGGTTTGGGGACAAGTCCCCCCTCCCAGGGAATCGGTTTTTAAAGAAATTTTACAAAAATTTCAGCATTCCCCCCTATTAGGAGAACTTTTACAATGTTTTAAAAATTTGTTTAATTTTGGGGGGAATGGAGCTTGGGGGCAGGACAACCCTTTTGGAAGGAATTCTTATTACTGGGGAAAAACTAGACGTTTACAAACTTAAAGTTACGTCGTCGTTCTTTCAATGGCGGGATATTAAAAATCATAACAACAAGCAAAAAAATTGTATTAGTTTAAAAAAAAAACGATCTTCAGAAAGAATGGTTTTAAACTTACACATTTGGGCCTTTTAGGGTTTTATTTATAAACAAATTTTGACAGAGGTATGATAAAAACAATAAGGATTGATTAAATTCTGTTATAAACTTGGAGCAGGGGCGATTTGGGTCAATGCCCATGTTTAAAATTTTTGCAAAAACCCCTCATTGTTCTTGATTTTTTGGGCAGGGTTGTGGAAAAAACAATATTTGTCCTCGACTATTTAAAACGTTTATCGTTATAATTTTGATCATATAGTAATTTTTGCCCAACCTTAAATGGAACAAAGCATTCACGGGCGAAGGTTTATTGGACGGTGATAAATCTATTTTTGTTGATCCTAGCAATAAACTTTGCGATGCTTAAAAACTTTTTATGCAGTTTGAGGGAAACAACACTTTTTTATGAGATGTTCGGGGGAGAGCATGTTAAAAAAAAAAAAAAAACTTTATTTAAAAAACTGGCTTCATGGAAGACATGGGGGATAAGTTGTGGATTTTTGCAAAAATAACCGTTTTAAAAGCTTTTGGAACGTTTTAAGCTTAGTTTTATTTATATGAAAAACGGAGATTTGATGAAATTACGTGAAAAAAGATGTTATTGAAAAACGATCAAGAAAAAACAAAGGATTTTAAACAAAAACTTAGTCCCAAAAATTTTTAAATTTGTGTTAAAAAAGAATCCTCACATTATGTATGTTTGTAAAGTGTTTACTTTTAGAGAACTATAAAATGGCATTCTGGGTAAGCCGGCGGGAGCAACGCGAAAACCGGCTTCGCGTTTGGGGGCGGGGGTGGGTGAGCCAGAATGCCTATTTTATGTTCCTACCCAGTAACCCCGGCACTAGCTTATTGGTTGGCTTTAACTTCCCCCCCCCTTGTTTCTTTCCCCCTTGGGGTATGGAAATGATCCATTCCCGGGACATCCCCCCAACCCCTTCTCCTGCGGGGCTTGACCCCTTATCGGGCCAACCCCTTTCCACGCGTTTTTAACAAAATTTTTCCCGAGCCAATCCCGTTTTTCATATTAAAATTTTGGTTACCCCAATCCGGAAAAAGAAAACAAAACCCCAAACGCCCCAAACGCGGACTCCTGGGGCCCCCCCCTAGGGAATTAAAATAATCTGGGAAAAGGGCAGTTTCACAAGGAGCTTTTCACAAATATCTTAAATTTAGATTCTTAAAAAAACTTATCGATCTAACTGGGTCAATGTTCCCAAGGGAAATTTCGCCCCAGCCACAAATCCTCACATTCTTACCCCTTTTTTGCCGTCAGTATAATATATACCAAAAAACAACATGATTCGCTTGCCAAAATTTCCCTCCATCACCCCCTTGCTGTCATTTTTGCAGTTAATCCTTTTAATCCTTTCTATGCCAACTAATTAACTTTTTACCTATTTTTATGCTCACCCATCCCTTTTTATCCCCGACTTAGCTACCTGCCCTAACATTCCTCTCCCCTTCTTTCTGACTACTAAAATTTTATAAAGGGGCTGCCTCCACGCGTTAATTTTTTTCCTTTCCCAACCCCCTTTTTTAAAAACAAAAAATCCCTTTTATGTGTAGACTGTCGTTTCTTACGGCACTCCCAACCTTGGACTCCGCCCCGTACAAAATGCGCACTACAAGTGCACCAACCCTTCTTGCGCCGTTCCCTTTAAAGGGTGTCAAAAAAGACTTGCCTTCCGGCTTTGCCCTCTCAACCCGGTGCGCGTGTTCAACACACCCCCGTCAAAAGAAAACGTCCGAGCGCACGCACCCAGTCGAAACCTTACTCAAACAAAAGGAAAAGGGCCCAAAAAACTTTAATGGTCACCCACGTACCCTGGTAAAAAACCATCACCCACAAATCGCCCGGCCCTATGCACGTTAACCCTTTCAAGCTGTGCAGGGCAACTCGAACAAGTTTTACAATTACAACTGAAAAATTGAGCACAAAAAAACCAACCCCTTATGAATCCCGCAGAATTTCACCCGAATCATGTTATGGGCCCCAACCAAATGCAACAAATTTATTTACTCTCTTTTGAAAGACTGAAAAACAATGAGCTAGCCACAATCACCGTCCATCAATGGGTTTTGTATCGAACCCCAAACTGTCCGCCAAACTGCCCCATGACAACCAAACTTAGGGAACCCCTATGTAACTATTAAAATAGAAAGAGAGGTGAAACACAAACCCGGGTGACAACTTACAACCCTAAAAAAAAGAAATCATACCAGAAACCAGTTTAGCAACGAGCACAATACCCAAATAACCAACAAGAGGCAAACCACAGTACATCCCCAAAATACAAGACAACACGACGAACCACAACACCCCGAAATAAAAAATCACCAACCTGAAAGACAGACGGTCGGCCACACCAGTTCTGCAATTCTGGAAGTGGGTGCACACAAGGGCACAGAACTGGACAGGCCAAGGGGACTCCAAACCCAAGGGGGACCTGGCCAACTATGGGTCGAAGCCACACTCAGCACGAACTAAAAGGGCTCCCGCCGCAACTACAAGGAGCACGTCCCCCCCGACGAATCCAGGGACTAAACGAAGACCCCAAAGACCCGCCCTGGTTGGAACAAGTGACTTCACTCACAACAAAGCAACCATTGGGAGAACAATGTATCCTCCGCGAGCTCAAACCCCCCCTACCAACGGAAGCTGTTCTCGTGCAACGCCGACAATTTACAACAAAACATGCCTTGAAAAACACAACAGCCGAACCCGCCCCCGGGCCCCTTTTCCAAGGAATACAGCAACAAAGGGTAAACCCCGGATACGAAACCAAACTTTCCCTTTCCACTCCCCTCAAGAAATGAAATTGGGGGGCAAGAATAATTATGATGTCCTTTTTCCCCCCCCCCCCCCCCCCCCCCCCCCCCCCAAACCCAACCCCTTTCCCGCCCAACCCCGAAGACTTAGCCTACCCCCCCACCCAATTAAACCCCCAAACCCCACACACCAAAAACAAACCGATCACATACACACGCAACACGCGCGCTTGCACACACAGCCACTCGTTCCCCCTCAGACCACTTTGAAAAACCCTGGACGTGCTGGGTTTAGTACCGCCGAACGGTGACAGCTTATCACCGTAATTGCTGTCTCCCATGTTGTTTTTTTTGTGGGATCGGCACTGGAGTGACCGCTCCGGGTGCAGGCCTGGGCGCGTTTTGTGGAGAGCCTGGGGGGCGCAATCGTTTGAAAACCCCGTCGCCCTTATTGATGGTCCAATGGAAAGGACAAGCCAGTACAGTATGGTGCCCCCCGCGAGCGGGGTTTTCCCGGGAAGTACAAGGTGGCGAACAACGCTTCGAGGTTTTACTCGGGTTTTATTGAAGGATTTCCTCCTCACCTTTTTTCTTCCCCCAAGAGTCCCAAGGCATGAAGCATTTGATCCACAGCTGGGATTTTGGTTTTTTGGGACACCGGGATATCCACTGCCAGTGGGCCTGCTTTCCACATGTCCGAGGGTGACTTCCTCTGAATCCCCTTTAATTTAGCCCGAGTCGTAAGGTCCCGTTATTGTCACCACGGGAGGTACTACATGGGTTTGTGGTTTTGGACTTTTATGACAAAAGTTTGCATTCTGCTTCCCCCCTTTTGCAGTGTTTTCGAGAAGAGGTGTGGTCTGGTGGAGGCTGAAAGCGAGAGGTTACAAGCTACAGACCTTCTCAAAGGTGCATCACACCAAACCTTTGAAACACATAGTAAGAATCGCTTGTCCCAAAATGTGTCAATGTTTTAGATCAATTAAGG
>JAMYXO010003724.1:12500-19313 GCA_033310375.1 Conus canariensis | reverse complement strand
CCCCCCCCCCTTCCCCCCATTTTTTTTACCTAACTCGCCACCCTCCTTCATTTTTCCAATTTTTCCCCAAAAAAAATTTTCATTTCCTTACAAAACTACCCCCTTTTGGGATTCCCCCCTACCCCACCCCCCAACAACACACCCACACCACCCCCCCAACCAAACAACAAAACACAAAAAACCCCCAAAAACACAACACAATACCCCCCCTTTTCCCCCCTTTCCCCCCCCCCCCAAAAAAAAAAAAACCTATAAAAAGGGGGTGGGCCCGTAGAAAAACCCCCCCCCCTCCAAACCCCCCCCCCCCCGGGTAAACCCCCCCCCCCCCCCCCTCTTTCCCTTGCCCCCCCCCCCCCCCCCCCACCCCACCCCCCCCCCCCCCGTATCACCAGCATCCCCCCCAAAGTACAGGATTACACCCCCCCCTCACAAAAACAAAACTCACTATATTTTCCCCCAAAATAAAAACCCCCACCCAACCCCCATTAACTTGCAAAAAAACCCCCCCCCCCCCCCCCCCCCCCCCCCTTTTTTTTTTTTTTTTTTTTTTTTTTTTTTCACTGACCATTTCCTTTCCTTTTCCCCATTGTTTTTTGAAATCTCATGATCCCCCCTTAGACTTTAAGGTATGTTTGGGGGGGGCATGTACATGTTTTTTGTCGGGGGGGGGGGGGGGGGTGGGTGTGCCCCCCCTTTCCCCCCCCCCCCCCCCCTTTTTCCAAAATATGCCACCAAAATCCTTACATTATTACCACCATCATAAGATATAAGATGTCCTATTAAAACCCCTTTTTTTTTTTTTTTTAAAATCAATGGCATTATCTTCCAAAAAACCCAAAACAAGTTTTTCCCCCCCCCCCCCCCCCCCCCCCCCCCCTTTTTGGGGAATGAACAAACATCCTATGGGGACTGTTTATCCCCTAAAGAAAATGAAAAATTTTTATTATTCTTCACCCCCCCATTTGTTAAATTTTTGGGATTGTTTGTGTGTGGGGTCCCCGTGTACATTGTACCTGGCCCCATAACAATGTGTGCGTACATGTATTACACCCCCCGGTGTGTTGGGGAGACGGTGATAATTTCATCTATAGAAAAACCTTTACCACCCCCGAGTCATTTTTTTTTCCCCCCCCCCCCCCCCCCCCCCCCCAAAAGTTGCTTGGGGGGTGGTGGTGGTGGGGGGTGGTGGTGTTTGTTTTTTTTTTTTTTTTTTTTTTTTAAAACCTCAACGGGCATTTTCACCCATGCCATCATGCTTATTTCCTTATGGCAATGAACAACATCCTATAAAACTGTTTACCCCACTCAAGACAATGACCAATTACCCCATTTTTCTTCATCCTTTTTTTTTTTTTTTCCCCAAAAACTGGCATTCCCCCCCCAAATCCCCGAAAATTTTTTCACTTAAAAACGACTCCCCCCCCCCCCCCCCCTAAGTACTGTAAAATCTCATCACAGCTATAACACCATCAGTTTTATAACCCTTTCCTTTACTCCCCACGGGCTTATCACACTTACAATGCACTCTTTTTTTTTTTCTTACAAAAATGACCTCATCCTCCCCCACTAGGGACCATCCCTACCCTTTACCATCATCATCACCCCCCATCTTTAAACACCTGCCCCATTCCCCCCCCGGGACATTTTAAAAACCATCCCCCCAACAATCCCATTATACCAACAATTATCATCATCCTCAGATCTCCAAGGGAAACATGACCATACCACCAGTCCCCCCCCCCAAAACCCCCCCTCCCCCCTTTCAAAACCTGCAATATTATACCAATCCACCTTATTTTCCCCTTTCCCCCCGGGGACTATCACCCACAGTACCATTGATCTCACCCATGCCAGTGGAAATCACCCACAGGTCAGGGTATTTTCCTATGCCCCCCCCCCCCCCCCCACCTTGCACCATTGCCCCCTACCACAGATATTTCCAAGGAGAAAAAAAATAGGAAGATGACTTGAGCAGCACCCAGACTTCAACAAGAGGGTGATCTACCGGACGCCCAAATCAGACCAAGGAACATTGTTGGACTGAGGTAAGGCTCCCCGACCTCAACATGACAGGTCCACTTACCCACACCTGTGAGTCTTTCAAACCATCAATGCAGTGCAGCCCCAGGACAGCGGAGCATTCCCAGCTTGGCCCAAAGTGGAAACCTGGCCTGCCAACTCACCAATGAGTGCAAAACCATACTGACCACTGGAGGGTCTTCACCATACAGCAGCCTCCGTCACTACCTCCAGGATTCCGACCTAAGTAAACGAAGAAGACCATCATTGTGATACTGAGAACCGGGCACTCCAGACTATGACATAACATCTCTGCAATACTCCACCCTGGCGGGTCTGCAATTAATCCATGCAGCCCCAATGACGGTGGAACAGTCCCAACAACACCAAAAGAAGAATCCTGGCCTGCCAACACACTGATGAAGCAAAACCTTATTGACCACTGGAGGGCCTTCCCCCATACAGAAGCCCTTGCCAGTACCTCCACCATTCCTGCCAAAGGGAACGGAGAAGAATCTCTTCCTACACTACCGTTGATCTCATATGATCATCACCCATCAGTGACTGATTAATGATAATAATTTTTACCCCTCTTTGTGTGTGTGGTGTGTGTGTGTGTGTGTGTGGTGTGTGTGTGTGTGTGTGTGTGTGTGGTGTGTATGAATATGTGTGTGAAAAAATTTTCCACAGTTAGTCTCACTATGATCACACGATCTTAACTCACCCAGAACATTGTTTATATGTGTTCCCCCCCCCCCCCCCCCGCCCCCTTTGTGTGTGTGTGTGTGTGTGTGTGTGTGGTGTGTGTGTGTGTGTGTGTGTGTGCAACACATGATACCCTGTTTTTCATTGATCACTGCTATCTTCTCTCAACAAACAGCAGCATATTGATGCCAAACACATTATTTCACCTGGTACAATGAACATCATCCCACAGCATTGTTTACTTTTTTTAAAGAACACAATTAATATGAACCTCCCAACCTCCCACCCCCACCCCCACCCCCCCCCCATAGTGGATGAAGAGATATGAGCTCTCCTTTCTCTTGCCCCCCTTCCTCCCCCCCCCCCCCCCCACACAACACATTACCCTCCTCCCTTTTTTTTTTTCTCACCCTCCCCCCTCCCAATCATACCTTATCACCCATTTATCTTCATCCCCTTCCCTCCCTCATTAACATTACCCACACACCTTTCCCAAAATACCACACATAACTACCACCAGCTCTTTCATCACCGAGCGAAATCATTTATTTTATTCACCTAAACTTTTTTATTTTTTATTTTATTTATTTATTTTTTTTTTTTTTTTTTTTTTTTAATTTTTTTTATTTTTAATTTATTTTATTTTATTTTATTTTTTATTTTATTTTTAAGTTTCTTCTGTTCATGTACTTATGTACCCCTTCTATATATAATTTAATTTTTTTTTTTTTTCTTCCCAGTTTGCCCCCCCCCCCCCCCCCCCCCCCCTTACCATTATTATCAATCCACCATTATCACAACCGTCACAAAGATATCACACCACCCCACTAAACTAGACACACAACCCTATCGTATCACACAACCCCCCCCCCCTCCCCCCACGACCCCCCCCCCCCCCCCCTCCCTCCTTTTCCTCTCCCATAATCCCCCTTGTCATTTCCGCCTAGCGGGCTATTCTCCCCACCACATGGACTAACAACAGATGAGTCATTTTCGTTCTTTGTTTGTACTGTCTTAAATGTTAAATGTGATTTATTTTGTCGCCTGAAGAAGACCCAAGTGGTTGAAATGCATCGTGTCTTGTCATGTGCTTTGTTTGTCAATGTCATTGGCGGTAACTAACACCCTCTCTTTCTAAATTTTACTTTCACAGAGATCTGTTTGGACTGGTTGGGTTTGATGTAGCAAAACACTTTCACAGAGATCTGTTTGGACTGTTGGGTTTGATGTAGCAAGACACTTTCACAGAGATCTGTTTGGACTGGTTGGGTTTGATGTAGCAAAACACTTTCACAGAGATCTGTTTTTGGGCTGGTTGGGTTTGATGTAGCAAAACACTTTCACAGAGATCTGTTTGGACTGTTGGGTTTGATGTAGCAAGACACTTTCACAGAGATCTGTTTGGACTGGTTGGGTTTGATGTAGCAAAACACTTTCACAGAGATCTGTTGGACTGGCTGATAAAGTGGGAAACTGTCCGAATTTAAGCATGTCTCACTTTTATGTAGCCTCTGCGATCAATTGGCATTAAAAGAAAAAAAAAAAGAAACATGAGTTCAAGTGAGAAAATGGGTCGTTTCTTGTTTGTATGTGTTGGTTTCCTTCTGTTTGTCTCAGACATGTGAGTCAGTCCCTGACATTACATTACTGGAACAACTGGCTTAGAAAGAATAATCATATTTATGTCTTCGTCAGTTATAATTGATTCAAAGCTCACAACTCTCACACTGACACACATCTCTGTCAGTCTCTGTCATTTGTCTGTCTTCTCCCTCTGCATGTTTCGTCTATCTCTATGTCTCTGTCTGTCTGTCTGTCTGTCTGCCTGCCTCTTCTCTCTCTCTCTCTCTCTCTCTCTCTCTCTCTCTCTCTCTCTCTCTCTCTCTCTCTCTCTCTCTCTCCTCTCCTCTCGTTGTGCGGGAATCAGAAAGTTAATGCAGAGATGAACATTCCGTGTGTCGTAATAAAATGGCAGAGACGTTATACAGGGATCCCATTCCAACATGACATGCAGATACACATCTTACTTTGCATAAATGCATTGCGGTGTTCTCCAGGGAGATCCCCAAAGTTGTGGGTCATTTAGAAAACGTGTTTTTTTTTTTTTTTTTTTTTTTTTTTTTTTGGGGGGGGGGGGGTTGTTTTTTTTTTAACCTCCCCTAGAGAGCATTTGCGAAAACTGAGTTACAGCGCTTTGCCAACGAACCGGAAGTCCTGTCTTGCTACCATGTTTGCTTTCTGTTTTCGCAGGAAAGCATGCAAAGTCTCAGCAGTCGGCGAGAAAAAAACGGTTCCCGGCATTTGTTCAGTGATAACAGTCATCGAGGGAAACAAGGTTTTGTTTGATGTAATACGACACTTTCGTGGAAATCTGATTATATTCCTCAGTGGTCAGGAACGGTTTTGGAATTCAAGCTTCTCTCTCGGTTAGACAGCTTGTATAATTAATGGGCATTCACAAAAAAATGAAACTTTAATTCCACAGGGGAAACTAGTTAGTAAGTCACTTGTATGTGCTTGGTCGTTTCTTTTTATGGTTGTTATCTGAGTCAGCATATCAGAGTACTACAGAGACCACCTGATTTAGAATATTATATATATATATATATTTTTTTTTTTTTTTCTTTTTTTTTTTTTTTTTTCCTTCTCCGTGATAATCGACTCAGTGCATGCTTTTTCTTTAAACATGTTGGCAAATATTTCTGTTCATCTCTGTCTCTTCTTTGTTACTTTTTTGTCTGTCTGTATCTACGTCTAGGTCTATGCCTCTGTCTGTCTGTCTGTCTGTCTGTCTGTCTGTCTGTCTGTCTGTCTCTCTCTCTCTCTCTTCTCTCTCTCTCTCTCTCTCTCTCTCTCTCTCTCTCTCTCTCTCTCTCTGCAGTTGTACTGGAATCAGAAAGCAGATACAGAGATAAACCGTTTGTGAGGTGTCATAACACGGCAGACACGTTCTTCAGGGATTTCATTCCAACATGGCATGCCGATACATTTCTTCATTTCCATATATGCATTGCTGTATTTCTCCAGGGGGAACCCAGAAGTTGGGGGACATTTGGAAGACGCTTTTTCTTCTTCTCCAGACAGCATTTGCGAAAACTAACAGAGTTACAGCACCATGTCAACGAAAACTAACAGAGTTACAGCACCATGTCAACGAAAACTAACAGAGTTACAGCACCATGTCAACGAAAACTATCAGAGTTACAGCACCATGTCAACGAAAACTAACAGAGTTACAGCACCATGTCAACGAAAACTATCAGAGTTACAGCACCATGTCAACGAAAACTAACAGAGTTACAGCCCATGTCAACGAAAACTAACAGAGTTACAGCACCATGTCAACGAAAACTAACAGAGTTACAGCACCATGTCAACGAAAACTATCAGAGTTACAGCACCATGTCAACGAAAACTATCAGAGTTACAGCACCATGTCAACGAAAACTAACAGAGTTACAGCACCATGTCAACGAAAACTATCAGAGTTACAGCACCATGTCAACGAAAACTATCAGAGTTGAGTTACAGCACCATGTCAACGAAAACTAACAGTGTTACAGCACCATGTCAACGAAAACTAACAGAGTTACAGCACCATGTCAACGAAAACTAACAGAGTTACAGCACCATGTCAACGAAAACTATCAGAGTTGAGTTACAGCACCATGTCAACGAAAACTATCAGAGTTACAGCACCATGTCAACGAAAACTATCAGAGTTACAGCACCATGTCAACGAAAACTAACAGAGTTACAGCACCATGTCAACGAAAACTAACAGAGTTACAGCACCATGTCAACGAAAACTATCAGAGTTGAGTTACAGCACCATGTCAACGAAAACTATCAGAGTTACAGCACCATGTCAACGAAAACTAACAGAGTTACAGCACCATGTCAACGAAAACTATCAGAGTTGAGTTACAGCACCATGTCAACGAAAACTATCAGAGTTACAGCACCATGTCAACGAAAACTATCAGAGTTACAGCACCATGTCAACGAAAACTAACAGAGTTACAGCACCATGTCAACGAAAACTATCAGAGTTACAGCACCATGTCAACGAAAACTAACAGAGTTACA
>JAMYXO010003724.1:0-7500 GCA_033310375.1 Conus canariensis | reverse complement strand
TGTGTGTGCGTGTGAGTGTGGTGTGTGTGTGTGTGTGTGTGTGTGTGTGTGTGTGTGTGTGTGTGTGTGTGTATGTGTGTGTGTGTGTGTGTGTTGTGTGTGTGTGTGTGTGTGTGTGTTTTCTGTACAGTGCGTGACATACACATATGCATGGTTCTATTTCTCCTGTGTCTGTGTACTCTCGCTTGTCTCTTCTCACTGTTTGTTTAGTCTGTCTGTGTCTGTGCTTCTGCGCGGTTGTCTGTGTGTCTGGCTTTTTGGTTTGTTTTTATTTTGTCTTTCTGTCAGTCTGGCTGTCTTTGTGTCTGTCTGTCTTTCTCACTCTGCTGTTTGTGTGCCTGTCTGTTTTCTGTCTATCTGTTTGTCTCTCTCTCTCTCTCTCTCTCTCTCTCTCTCTCTCTCTCTCTCTCTCTCTCTCTCTCTCTCTCTCTCTCTCTCTCTCTCTCTCTCTCTCTCTCTCTCCTCTATATATATATATATATGTCTCTGCATCTGCCTATCTGTCTGCCTCTCTCTCGCCCTCTGTCTGTCTGTCTGTCTGTCTGTCAGTCTGTCGCTGTCTCTGTCGTTGTCTCTTCTCTCTCTCTTTCTCTCTCTCTCTCTTTCTCCCCCCTCTCTCTCTCTCTTCTCCCCTCTCTCTCTCTCTCTCTCTCTCTCTCTCTCTCTCTCTCTCTCTCTCTCTCTCTCTCTCCTTTTGTGCTATGAAGAGAAAGCAGATCCGGGGATGAATAGTCTGGGTTGTGTCCTAAAACAGCAGACGAATTTTTCAGAGATTCCATTTCTAACACGGCATGCGGATAAATATCACAGTTTGCATAGATGCATTGATTTATTCTCCAGAGAGGTGCTGAAAGTTGGAGCACATGTGGAAGATCTCTCTCTCTCTCTCTCCTCTCTCTCTCTCTCTCTCTCTCTCTCTCTCTCTCTCTCTCTCTCTCTCTCTGTCAGCATTTGCAAACCATAAACGAGTTACAGCCTTTCAATGAAGCGGAAGTCCTGTCCTGCTATCATGTTTGCTCTCTGTTTCAGCGGAAGGCACGCAATGTCTGAAATGTCAGAGAGAGAGAGAGAGAGAGAGAGAGAGAGCTGGTGATCAGCGTCTGTCAGTAATTACAGTGATCACGGGAGCACACGTACAAAGCTGGTTGAATTATGCTGAAAACACTTTCGCAGAGATATGTTTACATTGGTTGCTGAAGCGAAGACTGGGGTCGGAATTCCAGCTTCTCTCCCTGTTAGGTACCTTGTGTAAAACAGCTAACATTTCCAGAAAACAGTGAATCGTCAGTGTCAGAGGGAAAAGATAGATCGTTTATTATTTGTATGTTTGCTTGTGTTATTTTGGTCTTTATGTGAATCAGCATCTTATGTAACCTGTAGGAGTAGCTGGCTTAGAAAGAATTATATTTCTGCCCTTGGTGGTGACGATGGATTCAAAGCGTATGGTTTTTCTCTGCACATCATAACATGCACACATACATGGTTCTATTTCTCACAGTGTCTTTGTATTTTTGCTTGTCTCTTTTCACTGTCAGTTTAGTCTGTCTATGTCTGGTCTCTGTGTGTCCGTCTTTTTGTATTGTTGTCTTTTTGTCTGCTTGCCTGTGTGTCTGTCTGGTTCTCATTCTGTCTGTTTGTGTGCATGTCTGTCTATCTGTCTGTCTGTCTCCGTATGTGTTATTATCTCTGCCCATCTGGTCGTCTTCTCTTCTCTCTCTCTCTCTCTCTCTCTCTCTCTCTCCTCTCTCTCTCTCTCTCTCTCTCTCGTTGTGCTATGATGAGAAAGCAGATGCAGGTATGAATAAACTATGTGGTGTCAGAAAACAGCAGACCTGTTTTTCAGACAGTCTATTCTATGACGCCATGCAAATACATATAAGATTTTGTATGAAATGCATCCATTGGTTCTCCAGAGAGGTCCTGAAAGTTAGAGTACATCCGGAAAATCTCTCTCACTCTCTCTCTCTCTCCTCTCTCTCTCTCTCTCTCTCACTCTCTCTCTCTCTCTCTCTCTGACTGCATTTGCGAAAAATACACGAATTACAGTACAGCCCCTTGCCAATGGAATCCTGTCTTGCTAGAATGTTTGCTCTCTGTTTTCTCGGGAAGGCAAGCAATGTTTGAGATAACAGAGAGAGAGAGAGAGAGAGAGAGAGAGAGAGAGAGAGAATAACAATGACAATATTTTAATGTTAGGCCTCCAGCCTGTAAACATAGGTACACGTAAACAATGTAGAGGCTATCCAAAGAGATGGATGATAGGAATCAACTTAAATTTGTAGCAATAATAATTATATTCTTCCCTGTGCCTCAGTGCATAAAAGAATACACATAGCTACATCACGAATGATAGTGATTTCCTCTCTACACAATATATGTCGGCACTTTACCTCGTTTGACCAGTTAACCTTTAGATATATATATATATATATAATATATTATATATATATATATATATATAAACTAAAAATTCCAAGGATAAGTACCGAGCACCATTCCAGCAACTTACAGAGCAGCTTGGTGTTGCAATGACTGCAAGAAATATTCAATTATAAACAAAGCTTGCTCTTATGTCTTAGATTGAAGAAATAGGGGGAGATAAGCATTCATATCTGTAGTGGTAGATGACTCTGCCTAACTACCAGTATGTGCTTGAGTGGGTGAATGGGGACAAATAAAATAAATGCTTCTCAAAATGAGCCTTCAGCAAGCTTATAGTCTCCAAGGGGGAGACAATCTCCAATGGGTAGAAAACTCATTAACATATATCTCCTGGTCATATACCGATATTTCGAAACCTGATTGTTTCTCCTCAGTGTCCGCGGAAAGTGGTAATTTCACTCCTCTGCCTTTTTGGTTTTAAGAAGAATGCTATCCCCGAAAAAGGCTGGTGTGCAATACCGTAGTATGTTTGTTGAGTTTTCAAAAAAAAAACAGCCAAAGGTGCCACCTAACAAGCAAAAGAAAATCATGAAAGAGCAAAACAAGCTACATTTTCTTGTGAAAAGTAGAACATATAAAAAGATAACCTCTTAAGACACAAGTGCTGAGGGCCAGTTCTTGGAATGAATCCGCAAGGGACTAAATTACAATAAACTAATAAACTCCAAGGATAAGTACCGAGCACCATTCCAGCAACTTACAGAGCAGCTTGGTGTTGCAATGACTGCAAGAAATATTCAATTATAAACGAAGCTTGCTCTTATGTCTTAGATTGAAGAAATAGGGGGAGATAAGCATTCATATCTGCAGTGGTAGATAATTCTGCCTAACTACCAGTATGTGCTTGAGTGGGTGAATGGGGACAAATAAAATAAATGCTTCTCAAAATGAGCCTTCAGCAAGCTTATAGTCTCCAAGGGGGAGACAATCTCCAATGGGTAGAAAACTCATTAACATATAACTCCTGGTCATACAAGAAAATGTAGCTTGTTTTGCTCTTTATTTTATTTGTCCCCATTCACCCACTCAAGCACATACTGGTAGTTAGGCAGAGTCATCTACCACTACAGAAATGAATGCTTATCTCCCCCTATTTCTTCAATCTAAGACATAAGAGCAAGCTTCGTTTATAATTGAATATTTCTTGCAGTCATTGCAACACCAAGCTGCTCTGTAAGTTGCTGGAATGGTGCTCGGTACTTATCCTTGGAATTTATTAGTTTATTGTAATTTAGTCCCTTGCGGATTCATTCCTAGAACTGGCCCTCAGCACTTGTGTCTTATGAGGTTATCTTTTTTATATTTTCTACTTTTCACAAGAAAATGTAGCTTGTTTTGCTCTTTCATGATTTTCTTTTGCTTGTTAGGTGGCACCTTTGGTTGTTTTGTTTTGAAAACTCAACAAACATACTACGGTATTGCACACCAGCCTTTTTCGGGGATAGCATTCTTCTTAAAACCGAAAAGGCAGAGGAGTGAAGTTACCACTTTCCGCGGTCACTGAGGAGAAACAATCAGGTTTCGAAATATCGGTATATGACCAGGAATTATATGTTAATGAGTTTTCTACCCATTGGAGATTGTCTCCCCCTTGGAGACTATAAGCTTGCTGAAGGCTCATTTTGATAGGCATTTATTTTATTTGTCCCCATTCACCCATTGAAGCACATACTGGTAGTTAGGCAGAGTCATCTACCACTACAGATATGAATGCTTATCTCCCCCTATTTCTTCAATCTAAGACATAAGAGCAAGCTTTGTTTATAATTGAATATATATATATATATATATAGAGAGAGAGAGAGAGAGAGAGAGAGAGAGAGTGGTACTGAGGATCAGCGCAATCTTAAAAACAGTGCTCAACCACAGTGGGAGCGACATTTGTTATATTAAAAGCAAGTTAAAATCAAGCTTCTAAAAACATCTACAAATTTGTTTCACGCTGTGCGGTCGTCAGGATGTGATGAGCTTGTGTTGCCAGTGCCACGTATATATATATAGCTAGCTGGTTTGCTGTTGTTTTTTTCCCGTGCTACATGTGTTTCTCAGGTGTTGGTTTTTTTCGCTGATAGGAACTTCCAGCTGTGTCTGCAATTGTTAACCATTTCTGTTCTAACATTTAGAGTTGCCAACTGTGGTTTACATAGTATAATGTATTTCTCTGTTAGGCATAGATTGCATTTTTTTGAAATGTTGTTGTATGATGCTGCTCTTTTTAAAATTTTCCAAGATATGTTGTAGTCTATGTTTTTTCTTTAAGTTTCCAAATGTATTTACTCAATTCTGTTTGGTTTTTGTATCTTTCTTTGTTGAATGATTGTTTATGGTTTGCATATCTAGTTTTGAATTGGTTTTCCGTGATACCTACATATGTTTCTTTTGCGTTCTCTGATGTTACAGTGGCTTGGTACACAATGTTGTTATAAAGGCATTTGTTGCTTAGGGGCACTGTTCTTTTTTGGTACAGTTACAAGATTTCCTTTCGTTACCCTCCTTTTTTTCTGTGCTGCTTTTCATTTTGTTTGCTGAATCGATGGCATTTTTAAGGTTCGGCATACATGAATATGATAATTTGATGTTGTTTTTGTTGAATATCTTAAATAATTTATGGTCTTTTGGGAAAGATGATGTCAAGATTTTAAAGAATTCTTTCCCTACATTTGTTTTAACTCTTGCATCATATGGGGGATTGTACCATATGATATTCCTTTTCCTGTTCTTTCTGCATCTTTTTGTATCATTGTCTGGATCGTATCTTAGTTTGTAATTGTAGCCACTTGTATGTAACGCCTCTTGGTATTCAGCTGTAGCGTTGTTGAATACTGTTTCGTTACATGACAAATTGGATAGTCTTTTATTTATGCTTTTGGGTATTGTTTTCAGTATGGAGGGTGGGTGATTGCTTTTGATGTTTACATAAACAGGCGTGTCATTTGGTTTCTTGTATGGTTTATATGTGTGTTGGTTGAGGTCTAACGTTATGTCTAAATAGTTCACTATCTTTTTGTTTGCTTCTATTGTGATTTTTAAGTTTTGGTTGTGGAAAATTTTACACAATTCTTTTTTCTTATTTTCAATATTTCTAGGGTTGTCATTCAGAGCGGCAAGGCCGTCATCCCTGTACAGTCCAGTTTGTTTTCCAAGTTTTTTTTGAATATTGGATAACATGAATAGTCTGACAAGTTCGCAAGTTTCGGCACCATCGTATGATCCCATTGTGACATCGAAAGTTGAATTCCTGCTTGTGTTCTTAATCCAGGTTTCATTTTTATTGTGCAGTAAAGTTTTCTTTGTGTGGAAAATGATTTCCATTTCTGACCCTGATATTTCTGTGTACTTGTTGGCAAATTTTATAGCTTTAGTTAGTAGCTTTTCATCTATAGATGGGTAGAAATCTACTATGTCAAATGTTATAAAAACTGTATTTTCTTGTTTATTGAGGTTTTTGAACCATTGTATTACTTCATATGTGTTTTTCCAGAGATTGAGTTCAGTGTTTTCTTTTATGTTTTTTATGGTTTTCTCTAAGATTTTTTTACTAATTTTCCCTAGTTCAGATTTGGAAGGGTTTATCAGTCTACATGTTGGGTTGTTCAAGAAATTGGGTTTGTGGTCTTTAAGTGTAATAAAGGCTTCTCTAGCTGCTGTGGTCTCTACTCTGTCACTTAGGTCCATTGGTGCACAAGTTCCTTTTCTTTTTTTCTGATGTGATCATATGTAGCCTTGTCAGCCTTTCTGTAATTTTTCTGGATATTTTTATCAAGGAGTTTTGAGTACTCTTCAGGTTCTATTTTGTAAAAGTTATTGGTTTTATCCGCCTTCACAAATATTTTGGTGTCATTTTGAATTTGTTTAATTTCCTTTTCTAACGCTGATTGAAATTTGTTATTAGATTTTTTGAAATCTATGTTGGCTAACATTCTTCTCATTTTTTTCTTTGGTGCCGAAACTTGCGAACTTGTCGGACTATTCATGTTATCCAATATTCAAAAAAAACTTGGAAAACAAACTGGACTGTACAGAGATGACGGCCTTGCCGCTCTGAATGACAACCCTAGAAATATTGAAAATAAGAAAAAAGAATTGTGTAAAATTTCCACAACCAAAACTTAAAAATCACAATAGAAGCAAACAAAAAGATAGTGAACTATTTAGACATAACGTTAGACCTCAACCAACACACATATAAACCATACAAGAAACCAAATGACACGCCTGTTTATGTAAACATCAAAAGCAATCACCCACCCTCCATACTGAAAACAATACCCAAAAGCATAAATAAAAGACTATCCAATTTGTCATGTAACGAAACAGTATTCAACAACGCTACAGCTGAATACCAAGAGGCGTTACATACAAGTGGCTACAATTACAAACTAAGATACGATCCAGACAATGATACAAAAAGATGCAGAAAGAACAGGAAAAGGAATATCATATGGTACAATCCCCCATATGATGCAAGAGTTAAAACAAATGTAGGGAAAGAATTCTTTAAAATCTTGACATCATCTTTCCCAAAAGACCATAAATTATTTAAGATATTCAACAAAAACAACATCAAATTATCATATTCATGTATGCCGAACCTTAAAAATGCCATCGATTCAGCAAACAAAATGAAAAGCAGCACAGAAAAAAAGGAGGGTAACGAAAGGAAATCTTGTAACTGTACCAAAAAAGAACAGTGCCCCCTAAGCAACAAATGCCTTTATAACAACATTGTGTACCAAGCCACTGTAACATCAGAGAACGCAAAAGAAACATATGTAGGTATCACGGAAAACCAATTCAAAACTAGATATGCAAACCATAAACAATCATTCAACAAAGAAAGATACAAAAACCAAACAGAATTGAGTAAATACATTTGGAAACTTAAAGAAAAAAACATAGACTACAACATATCTTGGAAAATTTTAAAAAGAGCAGCATCATACAACAACATTTCAAAAAATGCAATCTATGCCTAACAGAGAAATACATTATACTATGTAAACCACAGTTGGCAACTCTAAATGTTAGAACAGAAATGGTTAACAATTGCAGACACAG
>JAMYXO010003723.1:0-19320 GCA_033310375.1 Conus canariensis | reverse complement strand
TTCAAACTGGCAAATGTTTATGCCCCCAACAATACAAAGGACAAGTTTATGTTTTTTTTATGAAATTGCAAGAAGTGCTTAACATATTCGGTGAGCAAAACTTAATGGTTTTTGGTGATTTCGACTGTTGTGAACAATAAAATGGATATCATATCCGGTTTATTCCACAGCGAGGCAGAAGTGAAACGATTCAACTCTTTTATTCCTACTTTTCTACGAACCATTACTTCCTCTTGTTCCTAGATTCTTATAATACGAGTATTCCCTTCGTTCCTGGATTTATAGAGAAAAACAAAGAAGTGTAAAGGGAGAACTGCCACATGTGCTGTAGCAAACCGGCCAGAATAGAGCGGCGACCACGTTCCCACTCTGTAGGGGAGAGAACTATAAAAATAGGCACTCTGGCTCACCCAGCTCCGCCCAGCTCCAACCGGCTGAAGCCGGTTTCGCTGTTGCTCCGCCGGCTTACCCAGAGTGCCTATTTTATAGTTCTCTAATAGTAAACACTTTACAAACATACATAATGTGTAGGATTATCTGTTTTTAACACTAATTTAGAAAACTTTTGAGACTTTAGTTTTTGCTTAATCCTTCGTTTTTCTTGATCGTCTTCAATAACATCATTTTCACGCATACATTCATCAAATGCGTCTCTATCTTTCATGTGAAATAAAACCACTGTCTTTAATTGCTCTCTAAAGTCTTTTAAAACTGAGTTATATTTTTGACATAAAATCCACACACTTATCCCAGCATGTCTTCCACTGAAAGCTAGTTTTGATAAAGTATTTCTTTTTCTAACTATGTCTCTTTCTGCCGAACAGTCATCTATAATAAATAGTGTCTGCGTTCCCTCAAACTGTCTATAAAAGTGTTCTAAACACTCACTCAGTTTATTGCTAGGATCAACTAAATAGATTTCATCATCTGTCCATATAAACCTGTCGTGATATGCTTTGTTCCATTTGAGTGTTGGACAGAAAATTACAATATGATCAAAATTATAACTATAAACTGTTTGTAATAGGTCGAGGACAAATATTGTTTTTCCACAACCAGTCTGTCCACAAATCAATGAACAATGAGGGGTTTTTGTCATAAAGTTTAACATCGGCATTGACACCAAAGTCGTCTGCTCCATAGTTTTAAAACAGAATTTAATCTAATCCAGTTATTGTTTTTATCATACTCTCTGTCAAAACTTGTTCAGTATAATAAAAACCTATAAGGTCCAAATGTGTAAGATTAATCCAGTTCAGTTCTGTAAGATCGTTTCTATTTAGACTAATATCAATTTTGTTGCTTGTTGTCATGACCTTAATATCCTCGCCATTGTAAAGAACAACGACAGTAACTTTAAGTTTGTCAACGTCTAAGTTTTGCCAGCTAATAAGAATTCCTTTCATAAGATTGTCACTGACGCCCAGAGCTCCATTTCTCGCCTCATCTTTTAAGACAGAAATTTTAAATATCATTGTGAACGTGTCTCCTAATTTTGTGCGTGGAATGAACTGTAATTTTGTAGAAGCTTTCTTTAAAACCGATTCTCTTCTGTGGAGGATGTACTGTTTGTCCCCAAACGGCTTTATTTCGATCTCTTTCCGACTGTTGTCCTCTGGCATAAGACTTACATGTAAAGGGCCAGAGTTCAATGCTTTTCTGAAACTTTTTTGACGGTCGAAAAATGTAAATGGGCTTAAGAATTCAAATTTTATGTCCCATTCTAAATATGGTTCTAAGTGCCATTTGTTGTCAGTTTTTCGAACTATTTTATATTCATACTGACCCGCATTATTTGCTTCTACATTGCGTAGTTGTTCTAGTTTAGGAAACCTTTTGTTGTCGTCAACCTCTTTGCGTTTATAATAACCATCTTTAGTGTACTCAAAAGCATACAAAGTGCCTATCTCACCGTTTTGTTCAAAGTCCTCAACGTCTGCAAGGTCTTTTAATTCTAAAGTTACACACCTCTCAGGCGCTAATGTAACTCCTGATTCTTCTGGTCCACGTGACATTTTTTAAAACAACGTATTATTTTATTTCTAAAACAATGTGCAGGTTATCACATTTCACGACTTTCCCTGTTTTATCTGTGATCTTTATATTAAATGATCTGACCCTCCCACAAGCTAATCTTTTAAACTGTAAATTAGGGAATTGTATAATTTCATAATCGCAATATGCAGCTTTCCCTGATGGAAGAGCTCTTAAAACAGTTGAGGGCCTTCCATCATATAAGTTTTCATCAGTGCTCAGCTCGTCCAAATGAACATAGAGTAATGAATGTAATGCAAGATCGAGCGGATATTCTCCCTCATAAGTAGTTTTGTCTGGTGTAACTATAAATCTATGAATGGCTCGATTGTCAGTTGCAAAGCCTAACATTTTAGCTAGCTCTCCATCAAAAAAGTAACCTACTTCTTCTTCTTCAGGTTTGAATGCCAACATTATTTTCAAATTTGCATTGTTAAGTTTGAGAGTAATGTCGAAGTTACTCATTGCTTCTTTTAGCGAGCAAAACCCGTAATAACCATCAGGTATGGTTAACTGGCTAACGTTGTCTCCTCTTTTGTCAACTTTTAGAATCTTATTATTGTTCTTGGATTCAGTTATATTAAACCATACGACTTTGTAAAAAATTTCATGGAGTGCGACCCTTTGGGTTCCGCAGTTATTATCAATAGCATATTCTAAAAACGAAGGACTGTCTTGAGTTGTTATTGTTACAAACATTTTTAAAACAAATTTAAAAATGAGTGCATTCAAATATACTAATGCAAAATATTCTGTCGGGCCGCACTACAATCTTAAAAATATAACAACTGACACCCTTGACATTTCTGTGACTCAGTCTGACGCCTTTCAAGTAAAGGTTAGTACTCCATTGGATCGTTATCTTAACCCTCCTATTAAAAAAGACTACATCGCGAAAGTGTGGTTCAGTCATCCGATGCAGTTTTATCAGAACCAGTTAAACTTTGCTGTGTTTTGCGCATCAACTGGGTGTGGAGTGTCGTATGCTGATCATTTAAATCATCCTGATCCTTTGGTGAGGTCAGTGTATAGATTTCATTTTTATTACACCTTCAGACGTATTTTATCTGAACTGCAAGCGCCATTACCAAATGACAAAACGTTTAATCCATTCAGCAACAGAATAGATTACAAGGCTTTTGAAAGGATCTGTAACGAATTTGATATTGACCCAAAGACAGACTTTAGACAAAAGTTGGATCTTAATCATGGTTTAGGCACCCTTTATTTTTGGGGCGTGCACAGAAAGTATAACTATGATTGGAATCCTCCTTACACATCTTTTTCTTCAGGCACAACTGTTCACCTCGGGTCCATAGAGCAAGAGCATAAAACAGCATGGACAACATTTATTTTGGATACTTCTAAGGGCCTAACAAAAGCGGGAATAGAAAGAATAAACGACTCTATTCGTACTTATGTTTGGTGTTTGCTAGGTTCGCAAGCACAAACGAGATCAAACATAATTGATCCTTCTACTGGCTTTGACGCCCAAAAACAGTATTTAGCAAATTTAGAGGATTCTATTAATTCTGCAATTGATTTGCCTTCAAGTATTAAAAGGTACCAAAATGTTTTGCAATACGCAAGATCGAAAGTAGACTTTGCTGTCGGCACTGGTTTATACATGCTGCCTTCTGACCTCAGACTTCAGATAGGAACAATAATAAACTATAATAATGAAATCCTTGTGGCTGGCAATGAAGAGAAGGTC
Organism: Conus canariensis; assembly: GCA_033310375.1. Taxonomy (NCBI): domain Eukaryota; kingdom Metazoa; phylum Mollusca; class Gastropoda; order Neogastropoda; family Conidae; genus Conus; species Conus canariensis. Next base: position 15,572 of record JAMYXO010003723.1, on the reverse strand, counting down.
GGAAAAAACGACATAAATTCTAAGCCAGCAATAGCAATAAAAAAAGAAGTCCCAATCCCCGTGGCCCCCTCAAAACCCCATCCAATCCTCGTGGCCTCAAAAAATAATGACCATGAATATGAAAAGACGGCACTTGTTATTGGATTAACTGCCCTAGGATTACTTGGTCTTTATCTTACTATAAAGTAACCCAACTATTAAGACAACTAATGTCCATAAGTGCTCGGCCATAAAGCCAACTACTTTACTTGCGGCAGACAAAAGCCAGCTAACGATCCCTCCTATTATACCAGGCAAAGAGTCTATTGCCTTACTGGCTAATTTTTTTAATAAACTTGCAAGATGATCAAGTTGTTTTTTTACCCATGATTTATCTGATGGTGGTGATGGTGGCGGAGGCACTAACCCTTGCCCACCGCCGCCTGTAATAGCCAACACCAGTGTACTTATTGCAAATCCTAAGGCAGTTATAACACTTGCTAATGTGACGCCTTGCTCTCTAAACAGTGTTCTTATTCGTTCTGCTAGTGTTGTGTCTTCATATAAAATTCTTTGGATAGTTTCTCTTATTCTGCTCACTTGAGTTCGTAATTGTTCTCGGTTAGTAGACAACACTTCTAGTCTTGCTGATCTCTCTTGTTCAAGATTATTTAGTCTTTGGGTTATTCTTTCTTTAACACCAGGTCCTAAGTTGTGGTCATCAGCCTCAACTAGTTTTTCTTTTTCTCTTTTTATATGCTCATCTAGTTCACCTAGTTTTGCTAAATTGTTTGTTAATTCGCCTCTGATGCTTCTCAAAGCATGATCAAGGGCCGTTATTTCTCTCATAGGTAGCGGCGGATCGTTTATAGTTTTTAATACTGTTTCTTCTGAAAAACTGGTTTCTGCTTGTATTATTTTCGTCTGCTGTTGGGCTTAAATCTTTAAGGGGTATGTTTTGAATTTGGTTTTCTGTTGGGAGTTTCTGTAGTGTGTTTCGAAGTTTAGCAACTGCTTCCCTATCTAATTTTGGTTTAGTAATGCCAAGGCGATTTTGATCGCGCACACTGAGTCTTTGTCTAATTGTACTCTTAGCTAAAAACTTTAATGGGTCTGGTTTAGTTGTAAGCTGAACAAGTTGCCCTTGGTCGTTTCTCACAGACAAATGGCCATCTTTTAATTCAAAATCAGGGTCTATAAATTCGGGAGGTTCTAGGCCTAAACTTTTGTAAAATGCTTCGGCCCTTTCTTCTGTTAATTCACGCTGCACTGAGCTCGATGGTTGTGTCAAAGGAGTCATTTCACTCATGTCGTCTCCAGGATCAAAAACATCATAATCTTCTTCACCTTCAATGCCTGCCATGTTTTTAAATAATTAACTTTTTATTTTGTTTTATAAAAAAAATGTCACAAGCATATGGCTCGATTCTTGACCCGCATAGAAGACTGAAAGAGCCCTTTGGCGTGAAGGGAAATAAACAGAATATTATTGTTCCAAATAATCCATCTACTATTGATTCAGATCAAATTCTTACTGTTAAATTTCCAGACCTAGGAGCAGATGAAGTGATTGTGCCGGGATCTGCACGGCTTACTTTCAAAATAGAACTTGATTCAGCAACAGACGCAAACAGGACAGTTGTACAGAATCTGGGACGGGCAATCGTTAAGAAAATTTCTATAAAACTTGAGGGGCAAGAAATATTTTCTTTACACAATGCAGACATATTTCTAATCTATTCTGATCTATGGCTAACCGATAATGAAAGGGCCGATCTTGCGTTTCAAGGAATCGAAAATAACGAAGCACTAAAACACAGAATAGACGCCGAAGATGCTAAAGCCGGCAACAAGTATGAAGCTGTAAGTTTTGCTTATGGAAATCGCTTTTCTATACCCTTAGATTTTGAGTTGTTAAAAGCGCATGCGCCATACTTTCAAGGAGCATTAAAAGACAGATTGTCATATGAACTAACTTTTAATGAATACAAACGTGTCATTAAATCTACAGACACTGATTCCAAGTACAGCAATTTCGACATCTCGTTAGAGTTTGACATTGTTAGCAACCCTAACTTAGCAAGGCTGATTGAGCAACAATATCAGTCAAAATTAGCAATATATTACGAAAGAGTGATTCATCATTCAAAATATCCTAAAAGCAGAGCAGACACTATATGGAATTTTAGTTTTAGCGCCGCAGCACGATCCCTTAAAGGTATTTTATTGCTGTGTGAAGATGATAAAGAACCATACCAAAGACAAAGTGAAAAGTTTATCAATCCTAAAATAACGAAAGTACAATGTTCAATTGAGGGTAGTCCTAACCAAGTCTACGGTAGCGGGCTTAAACCTTATCATCATTTTGATGAAATAAGAAAATTGTTTGGAGGCGGGAGGTCTAGAAGTCCAACAGTAGACCTTGTGTCTAAAGATCTACACCTTCACAGTGTTAGACTTGATGAATATTTAACAACGAAATACGGTTTATGGATTGACCTAAGGTCAACAGAGGATAATCAGTTGCATGGGAGTGGGAGAACAGTTAAAGACGTAATAAACATTCAAATTGATAAAGAAAAAGAGAGTGATAAACCACTTAATGTACATTTGTTTTTAATATATGATGCGCAGCTGAATATTCAAGATAACAGATTAAAAGATATCCAATACTAAATTATTTTTATTTTTAAAAAGCATGTCTGCTCAGGTTTATCCAAAAGTGCCCAAAGAAGAGAACTCTGTTGCTGTAGACATAAAAACTTTCAGATTAACCAACATTACACAAATGCAAACCCAACTAGAGCAGGACCTTTCAAAATACAGTAAAACCAAACGAAGGTATTCTGCTGTCTTTAATGCTGTTACATATGTTAATACTGGAGCATCGATCACTAGTGCTCTATCAGCAGGAACAAGTGTAGGCCTCTTAGCAACAGGCGTAGGTGCACTGGCAGCTTTACCTCTAGGTGGTTTGTCTTTAACTCTTGGCCTGTGTTCATTGGCTGTAAGTGCTGTCAGCAAAAAAATAAAAGCTAAACTCCAAAAGCACACAGCTATGGTTCAACTAATAACAGCTAAACTTAGTTCCTTCAAACTGATAATTGATAAAGCACTTGTCGACTCGAACATCACGGATGAAGAATTTAGTCGCCTACAGGCTGATTTTGAGGACTACAAAAGACAAAAGTTTGATCTTCAAAGAAAGGCAAGGGCAACTTTTTCTCAACAACCAGACACCGACCAGATAAAAAAGGAATGTTTAAAAAAAGTAAACGAAACATTAAACTCTGTTCTAAACAGCTCACATTAACAACCCCAAAGGGCGTTTATACTTTAGTTTATGAGTCCAAGCACAAAAAGACCGTTGATATTGATTCTGATTAAGTATTTTTTTTTAATTTAAATAAATATGTTGAGTTAGAAAAGAAACTCAGCATGGATAAGATATATGAAGGTTCAGATGAATTGTTTGAAGCAATGCTCGAGAAAGAGCGTTTGTCAAGAGCACTAAATGAGATTGATTTAGAAGTTATTAATCCAAAAAACGTGCGGGAAAGCGTTGTACACGCTATTTCTCAAGTTCCAAGTAAACTAACAATAAACCCTCCAGTTAAAGTAAGGTTAGTTGTTTTAATCGATTATATAACAATAAATGAAGAAAATCTAGAAGTCTGGGTCTCGACTAAACAACAGACTATTCTTTCTCATAATGACTTAACACCTGGTTGGGCAGACCAGCTGCTTACACATTTTTATGGGGCCGCTGAAGAAGCCAAAATGAGAGGCTCGGCTGGTCAGGGTAAAGTCTTAGGACAATTAAAACGGCAAGTAGACCATTGTTGGAAAGGGCCCTTACATTCCACACCTCCACATTAGTTAAAAACAAGCATTTCTGAACAAAAGAATCAACACAAATTTTTTATGGGGTGCGTTCTTGCGGGGGCTGCATCCTGTCCGCAAAAACCAGAGAGAGGTCTAACTATAAACCTTACATAAAGATCTTAACTTTAGGGGAAATATCCTTTCCGTTAGTGAAATCAGATTGATAAATTTTGAAGAACAAAAAAAACCAATAACTGTTAATATCTACATAGGGGAGAGGAAACAAATCTACAGCCGATTAAAGGTCCAAGAACAGTCCAACGATTGGCGAACCAGAAAAAATCTTTTTTGACTTACACAAAATGTTTTAAAAAACAGGGTACCCCTTAAAACACCTTTTACCCACAATGGAATTTTTACGGGGAAATAAAAACAAAAAACATAGAAACCCCAAAAAATTGTAGAAAATTTTAAAAAAAAAATTCCGCCGGGGAAAAAGGGGGCGAGCGAACAAAAAAAAACTTTAAAAATTCCCCCCGTTGACTGTGATAAGAACTAATTACGCCCGGGGAAAGGGGAAAATTTTTATTTTTTAAGAACTGGAAAGGTTTTTAAAAACAAGTCCATATTTTTTTCCCGCAACTTCGAATCACTTTTTCCTTAAAAGGACCAACCCCGGACAGAAATTCCCCCAAAACTTTTAAAAATGAAAATTTTTCAGATTGCTATTTCCTTCTTCATTGTTAGGTGGGGGGGCGCCCTTTAAAAAGCCAAAATTTTTTACAGAGGACCAAACCCCTGCAAAATTTTTCAAAAAGGGGCATGCATCAATGCTTAATGGGGGTTAAAAATAATCAAAATTTTTCTGAAATAAAAAAGACGCCTAACCCCAAACCCCAACAGAATTTTTCAGCCACTCTCTTTGGTTTTTTTTTTTTGGCCCCCCCCCCGACGCAGAGAATCCAACAGTAAGAGACCATGATAAAAATCAGGAAAAATTTACAGAGGACAGCACCAGAAAAAATAAAACTTCAAAAAAAATTTTGAACCAAACCCCGGGAAGCTGCCAATATTCTTTCACAACTTGCGAGGTTACGACTCCCCCTTATAACCCCAAAAAAAAACCCCCGCGTTTTTCAGGGTGTAAATCCCCCAGTCATCAGAAAAGAAATTTTTTTTTCACTTTAAAAAAAAAATGTCTTTCCCCGCCCAAAAAGAACCCCGGGGGGGGTTTCCCCATTAAGTCACTGGCTATGCCTTTAAAAACCCCCTTCCCAAAAACAAAAATATTTTTGACCCAACTCTTTTAAAAGAAAGGCTTTACCCTTATGTTTTAAATAAAAAATTGGGGGAAATTTTAAACGAAGACCCCCTTTTCCGCCAAAGGGGGCGTGTTCTTTTTTTTTTCTAGAGGAAAGGACCCCCTAAATTCCTGATTACCAGCATGCTCAAATGCGGGCCAAAAGTTAAGGAAAAAAAAAGGGGGAGACTATCTTGATTCCTTTTAATGGGATCCCTTTTTTGGTTGCGGGGGTTTTTGAAAATTTAGGAAGACCTGCATGAAACATTACAGCCTGGTCCTGCGAAAAAATTTCCCTGGCCCGGGGGGAAGCTGGGACGCTTTCTTAAAATTTTTACTGGATAAAAATTAAAATTTATTCCCCTACCTCCAAAAGCTTCAGATGATTAAAAAGGGGATTGCGTGGGGAATCAGTGGGGTTTTTCCCCCCAAACAAAAAACCCCAAACAAAAATTTTATTGGGGACGACTATGACCAATAAAAGGTCAAAATATCTCATGTTTTTTAGAATGCAAAAAAACGAAAGGAGGGGGGAATGGCGCAATCATTCCCCTTACCCCAATTTTAAAAAAAGTACACAAGGTGAAAACGAATAATTTTAAAAACCCCTTAAAGGGTTGGGGGATTTTTCCCCCCAATCAACAGTGTGGAAACATTCTGGGGAAATTAAAATTAAAAATCCTCAGGAACTCCATGACCTGCATAATGACTATATAAAAGCAGCAGAAAGTCTAAAAAAGGAAAAAAAAAAACCCCCCCTAAACTTTGCCCAAAAATTCGGGGGCAAAAAAAAAATGTCTCCAATTTCAGGCTTTTAAATTTTTTTTTTAAGACAGGTTTGAAGTTGACAGCTGTTTCATCAAAAAATTTTTCTTTTGATCAAAACAGTTCATAAAAAACCCTACATAATAAAAAACATTTTTTTCCCGAACCCCCCCAAATCCCCGCCAAAAAAGTTTTTAATTATAAAACCCCCTTTTTTCCCCCTTAAACCCCACGAAAAAATTTGATTGGTCCCCGGGGAAAAAAATGAAAAAAACAACCAAAAAAACCCCACTACAAAGTATAAGCCATAAAATGGTGAAAAAAAAGGAAAGCAAATTGGGATCCCTTTTAAAAAGCTTTCCTTTTTTAATTAAACTTTGTTGAGAAAAGAGAACCTTTTTTCGACTAAAAAACCCCCCTTTTTCCCCGAGCCAAAAGTCCCTTTTCCCAGATACAATTTCCCTTTTTTAAACGAAAACCCAAATAAAAAAAATCTTAAAGACATGAAATTTGAAAGCAAAGGGAAAGGGTTTTGGAAAAACAAATCGAAAACCCAAAAATTTCACCTTTGAAAACAAAAATTAATAAAATTTTTAGGTAAGATGGGGAAAGGGAAAAAAAAAGGGGGGGGAAAAATTTAAAAGGTTTAAAGGCGAAAATGGCCCCCCCCAAACCAAAAAAAATTGTTTAAAAAAAACAAAGGGAAATCCGTAGTGTTGGGGAAAAAAAAGCAAACCCCCGAAAAAAAAAAAAAAGCATTTTTTGACAAAAAGACTTTTTACCCCAAAAAACGAAAACAGGGGAACAAAACCCCATGAAACAACACAACTTTTTAAACCCCAAAAAATAAAAAAAATAAAAAACCCAAAAAATTGTTTAAAACCCCCGGTTTTTTAAAAGCAATCGGGGTTTTGGAAAAAACCCCAAAAATTACATCCTTTCTTCATCCCCGGGTTTATATTTTTCCTAAATTTTTTTCTAAAAGCTCAATCAAAAATTCCCCAAATTTAGAAAATTTTTTTTTTTTTTATGTTTGTTTTTCACAAATTTTTTTTTTTTTTCAAATTTTCTTTTTCCCCAAAATTTGATAATAAAAAATTTTGGGTTTTTTTTCGTAGGCGATCAGGATGCTTGGGGCCAAAAAAAACCCAAAAATCCATTAAAAAATTTTTTCCTTTTAAAACTGAACCTATCAAAAGATTTTGGGAAAAATTTAAAAAGGTCACTTTTTTTAATCATCATTTTATTTTCATGTAAGATTTCTTCTTTTTGAGTTCCATTTTAAATCCAAGTATATTTACGTAAATTAAAAGCGGAACTGTGTGGGGGCGGGAAAAATTTTTGCAGTTCTTTTTTTCCCAAAAAAACTTTGGGGGGCCCGGGGTTCGTTTTGTTGGTCAGTTTTTTCCAAAATAATACCAGGGGAAAATTCTCTTTACAATTTTTTTTTTTCATATGAGAAAACCCCCCCAAACGGGGTTTCCCTGATGCGGGTGCCCCTTTTCGGCCCCCCCCGGAAAAAATAAAGGTACCTTACTTTAAACCCAAAAAAGGGTAATTTTTTTGGCTTATGAAAGGGGCCGCCCCCCTTCAAAACATTTATTTTTTGTTTTTGATTTTTTTGTAGGGTTTTTTAAACCTTTTAAAAAAATTTTCTTTTTTAATTCAATGCACTTAGAACGGGGGGAAACTTAAAAACCCATTCTTTTGCAAAAAGGGAAAAACACCTTTTTTATAGGGGGAAAAAAAGCCTTTCAGTAACTGTTTGTTAAATTTTTAAAACCAAAACCCCCGAAAACTGAAAACCCCCGGGGAAATCCCCTTTAAAATGGTAACTCTTTTTTTAAAAAAATAATTTTTTTTCCCTTGCCCTTTTAAAATTTTTTTTCCCTTCAAAAACTTGAATCATGCGGATAATTTAAAGGGGCCTCGTTGATATACTTTTTGTAAAGCGACAGCAACAGCAAACACTCTTTTGTTTAAAAATTTTTTCAGCTTTTTGGTATCTTGAAGCAAGTCCAAAACTGTAAGTGCGTACAAAAAACCCTTTTTCTTCTAATCGAATCATGGGGGAAAATATAAAAGATCCTTTTAAAAAGGGTGTCTTTTGGGAAAAAAAAATTTAAAAAAAGGGGGGTCTGGGGTATTCTTTTGGGGGCGCGGTAGAAAATTTTTCCAAAAACCCCCTTGTTTAAAATAACCTTTTTTTTTGCTTTTGGGGTCACTTTCCAGCTGTTTGGGTTTTTCTTTTTAATTGCTTTTTTTTCCCCCTTAAAAAACCCTTTTGGTAAAAATAATTTTTTCATTTTTTCAGCCAAATTAAAGGCGCAACAAAATACAAAAGGGGTTCATAAAAGGGGCAAAAAAAAAAATTTCATGCATCTTTTTTTTTCTGATGGTTGAAAAAAAACCCCGCTATTTTGGGGGGGGGGTAAAGCCCCCAAAAGTTTCCCCCGTTACAAATAAAAATTTTTTTATTTTTTGATCAACATTTTTAAATTTTTAAAAACTGCATGCCCTTTTTTTTTCATTTTTCGTTTAAAAAAAAAATAACTGTTTTAATTCTCTGCTTTTTACCACTTGTGCTGCGGCTAGTTGCTCCATAGCTTTTTTATGTCTTTTTCCCTCGCCGCATCCCGAAATTTCCCCCAAAAAGCAAAATTTCTTCCGCTAAAAGCAAGCGCCCCTTTTCCACAGCGCCCCAATATCATTGAAGGAAGCCATTTTTATAAATTTTTTTTTTAATTTTACATATTGATACTGTCTGGAATTTTCCTTTTTTTTAAAAAAAAAATCTTCGTAGCAAAAAAGAAGCTGTAATAACAGCAATCGCTTTGCTGATTTTTAAAGCAAGTTTTTTCCCAAAATCTGCTGGTTTTAATTTTTTTTAAAGGCTTTTAACCCCCAAAATTTTTTTAACCTACACTTTTACCCCAAAAAAAAACAAATGGTATACAGGGGTTGGGGAAAAAATTTTTTTTTGGGGCTCATTTTTTTTTAAAAAAAAAAAAAAAATTTTTTATTAAAAAAACAGAACTGCGAGGGGTTTTCTTCCTGAACTTATGAATTTTAAAAAAAAAAGTTTTTGACCAAGCTATTAAGCGCCAAAAAGAAAGGCGGGGTTTTTTTTGGGGGCAAAATTGGGGAAAAAAAAAAAAGTTTCCCCTTTGGAAAAAAAATTCCGCATAGAACAATTCAAAAAAAGCCGGGGCCCAAGAAATTGTAAAGTATCACAATAGTAGGGGAACGCAACTGGGGTCAAAAATTGGGGAAAAAAAGGGTTTTGGGAAACGTTCTTAGTTTGTACAAAAAAACTATTTTTTAGATTTTTTTCCCATTGTTTTTTTAAAAAAATTTTTTTTTATGATTTAACGCAGGGGCCTTTTTAAAAAGTTTTTTAGAGTCCCCCAGGAAAATGAAACTATATTTTAGATTTGGAAAATTGGGGTTAAAACCGCCCCAAACTTTTGGGTTAATTAAATTTTTTAACATAAAGATTTTGTTTTCCCTTTTAAAAAAAACCACCAAAAAAATCAGCAAAATCAGAAAAATTGAATCAGGTGGAGAAAAAAGACCAGTAAAAAAGGCCCCCTCACCCCCGGGGCCCTTGCAAAAAGGAAAAAAAAAAAGCAGAGTGTAACAAACAAAAAAAATTAAAGGGCCCCAACACCGAAAATAACCAAAATTAAAACCCCAACACCGCCAACGCCAACAGTTGTTTTTTAAAGCCAGCTAAAAAAAAAAACCAGAACAAGTTTTTTTCAAGGGGCCGCCCCACCAAAGTTCCCCTTTTTTTTAATATTGAAAAAAAACAAATTTTTAAAATTTTTTGGGGGGATTTTTGTGGGGGGTTAATACGTTTTTAAAAAATATAAACAAAAAACCCCGCAAAACCAAAGCATTTTAAAAAAAAAACAACCAACCCCAAAAACAAAAAACCAAAAAAAAAAACAAGCCAGAACCGCCAACAACAAAAAAATCATTTTGATCCATTTCAGATGGAATAAAATTTAAAACAAAAATAATTAAAAAATTGATTTTAATTTTAAAAAACTTGGTTGAACATAGAGGATGACTTTAATTAAAAAATTTAAATTTTAAAAAAATTTAAAAAATTTTAAATAAAAAAAATTTTAAAAATTAAAGGGGAACTTAAAAAGAACTAGTTTTAAAAAATTGGGGGAAACTTGTTTAAAAACGGGGGGACTTTTTTGGGGGTTGGGGTAATTTAAATTTTAAGGCTTGGGGTGACTTAATTAAGAACTTAATTAAGGATTTGGGGGACTTAATTAAAAAATTGGGGGGGACTTAATTAAGGACTTGGGGTGACAAAAATTAAGGCGGGGGGAAAAGGGGAAAAAAAAAACCCACTTGTCATTTGAAATGTAAAACCCCCTTGCTTTGTGACTGAACGGGGTGTGCGGGGCGCTGTGCATGATTCGTTGTCGGTTTTGGCCTTAAAATACTAGTTAAGCGCATGAAGCCCAGAAAAAGGCAGTTTTACCTAAAGCAAAGAAGGGTTTTTCGCACGCCCGCTGTGCGGACAGACCTTTTGGTTTAAAAAAACTAAGAACTCTCAAATCTGACAATTTCTATTACCCAAGCCATCTTTTTTTGGGGCCCCCAAAGATACATGCTGCCAAAAAAACCCCCCGCCGGTGGGGAAAACCTTTCCCCCGGATGTAAAAAAGGGTATTTTTAAAAATTTAAAATAATTTACTTTTGGTTTTTCGGGTTAAAAAAAACCCCCTTTTTTTCGTGAAAAATTTAAAAACCCCACACCAACAAACCGACACGCACAAGAAAACACGAAGGGGGGTTTCCCAAAACCCAAAATTTTCAAGAACTTTTGTGACAAAGGGCCGCACCCGGGGAGAAAAGAAAAAAAATGGGCCCCGGGGAGCGGTTTTATTGATAGGGAGGCCCACGGGTTTTAAACGGGAAAACCCGGCCGCTGACTTCTGCGTCTTTTTAATTTTTTGCCCCTTGGTTTTTTCAAAAAAGCTGACAAAAACCACTAAAAATACAGACTGTTTGGGGGAACCAGACACTATTTATTAAGAGGGGCGGTGGCCAAAAACTGGTTTTTTAGTGGAAACAAGCGGGGGAAAAATTTTTTTTAATTTTTTCAAAAAAAAAACTCCGTTTTTTTAAAAACTTTAGGAAAACAATTAAAGCTTTTAGTTTTATTTTTTCAAAAGACCCCAGACGCATTTGATGAATGGAAAAACGGGGAAAAGATGTTTTGAAAATGAACAGGAAAAACACAGGGTTTTAAACAAAAATTAAAAAAATGAAAAGTTTAGTAAATTATATTAAAAACAGATAAACCCCCCCCCTTATGTATGTTTGTAAAAAAGTTTACATTAGGGGAACTATAAAAAAGGCATTCTGGGTAAGGGGCCCGGGGGCAAAAAACGGGGGCCGGGTTTTGGGGCCGAATGCCTATTTTTTTGTTCTCTAGGGGCCGCGGGGGTCCATTCTAATTTTTAAAAAAATGCCGCGCAGCGACCCGGTCGTGACGGTACCGAGGGGGCACCCCCCGCGAAGTTCAAAGCGCTTTTTGCGGAAAAAAACCATTTTTTTCCGGGGGCAGGAAGGAAAGGAGGGGGTTTTTTGTGCCCCCCCCCGGTTTTCCCCCGGGGCAGGGGAAAGGAAAAAGGGAAAAGGTTTCGCAAACCAGAAAAACCCCCGGGGCAGGGAAAGAGTTAATACAAACAAAAAAATTAACCTTTCCCCACGTTTTTGGGAAAAATTTCAAATGTGAAAAAAAAATTTCCCCGGAGTAAACCAATCCATTTTTTTTCTCACCGAATAGAACCCCTTGTTTTTTTTTAAAAAGGGAAATCCTAACCCATTTTTTTTCATGTAACTCTAACCATTTCCCCCTTTTTATCATAAGGCACGGAACAAAGCTTTTAAGTTTAAATTTTTTTAAAGGCCCCGGGGCCCTTGGGGGTTTAAAAAAAAATTTTCTAAAAGCCAAGTTTTGTTAATCAAAAAAATGAACTATTTTGGAAAACCCTTAGATAAAAAAACATTTTTTTTTTTTACAGAGTATGGGAAAAAAATATTTTTTTAAAAAAAGGAAAAAAAGAACGTTGAGAGTTTTTGAGTTGCATTTAAAATTAAAAAAAAAGGGGAAATTTTTACTCTCGACCCTGAGAATAATGCTACAAAAAAGAAAAAAGCTTCTTTTTTAAAAAAACAGCTAAAATTACTGCAGGCGGGGAAAAGGGAAAATTTCCAGTTTCCACAAGGCCCAAAAAGGGGGCTAAAAAAAGCTGATTTAAAAACTAAATTTTTTGGGGCAATGTAAAAAGGGGAAGGGGGAAGAATAAGATTAAAAACAAAATTTAAAGTAAAAAAATCCGGGTGAAAATTTAAAGGCCAAAAGGGAATACGGGGAAAACGGGGAATTTTTCAAGCAATACAAAAACAGACCACTTTGGGCCCCATGATTTCAGGGGAAAGAAAAATTTAAAATTTTTTTTAAAAAAAGAAAATTCCCATGACTAAAAGAAGTGGAAGCTGAAACCTTTTTGAGGGAAAAATTACACTGAAAGAAACGCCCAAAAGCTTTTTAAAAACATGAAAAAAGGCTCCCCCTAGCACGAGGGGCTGACCATAAAATTTTCACAAAAAAAAAAAAAAAAAATTGGAGGGGTTTTATGAGGCCTTTCTTTAAAGGGAGCTGTCGTTTAAAAAGGGGATGGTTTTAAACCAAAATTGATACTTTTAAAGCAAAAGAATTACGGAAAAAACTGAATAATTGGAGCCTACTACTTTACTGTGTTTTTAAATTATTACCAATTTTTACCTTCAACTTAGCCGGTCTTAATTAATTTTTTAAAGAAGACAGAATGATAAGTTTAAAGGCAAAACACGCGAAATCAATCGATCGCAAAGATCAACGATGACAAAATTTAAAACTACCTAAAAAAACTAATCAAGGGGGATTTTTTTGTTGGCCGTTCATTTTTCCAAAGCGTTTGATTCAAAAAACAAAAATTTTTCTACTGAATACCTTTGAATGTAGGTTTGGTTTCTAGTTAAAAATGGATATCAAAATGATGGTAATTTTGCTCTATAAACATGGTGGCTGGCTTTCTCAGCCCTTTAGTCTGTTTTTTTGGGGCAATACAGGGTTGTTCTTTTTTCCCCCCCTATTTTTTATTTTCCCCCATTAAATTTTTGGGGACAAAATTAAAGCAGTACAGAAATAAGAATTAGAGCCTACCTTTCAAATAAAAAATATATTTTAAAAAAAAGCAAATGGCAGAGGCCCCACTTTTCCTGGAGATTGAATGATATGACCAGACACTGGAAAAAATTAATTCTTTTCAGGGAAAAAATTGGTATAAAATTTAAACCCCCCTTGACTGCTGACCTACATGCAGGAAGTGAATTGCCCAGTCGGGGCTGATTGCGTGGCCGACGAAAACTACGTGTTTTTTTCTTTTAGCCCATATCCTGTCACTACTGACCCCCAAACCTAACAAAGTAATATTTTTGAAAGAAATTTAAATTTTTTCGTTTGACTGTAAAATTTTTAATACCAGAAAGTATGACAACAAGAATGAGGGAAAAACAGAAATTGAGTTTTTTTGTAAAAAAAGGGTAAAACATATTAAAAAAAACAAAATAAGACATAAAGAAACAAAAAAGTCAGGAAATAATATAAAAGAAATCAAATAACTGACCGGGATAAGAGGTAAAAAATCTGCCCAAACACAGCAAGGTGATCCCAAAAAGCACACAATGCATATCCCCAAAAAAAAACTTGAGCCCTACCCTACACGATTTCATCCAGAGAAGACAAACACCACACTTCTTTTTTTTTTTTCCCACCACAATTGTTTTTTTCACACCAATTCATTTTGGGAAGCCGGGACCAAAATTTCCAACATTAGTGTGGTGTGTGTGTGTGTGGTGTGTGTGGAGTGAGTTTATGTAGGCTGCTCAGGGTAAGTTGACAATGGTGTGGAGAGCTCAAACAGCCCCGTCAATGCGAGTGCCGGCTTTTGGTGGGGCCCGTGCACAGTACCGGGGGTCGGGAGACGCCCTGTGCAGCACACACTCTGCACTTTTGGTAAAAGGGGTTCTCTTTTCGCTCTGTTGGGGGATGGGCATAGGAAAAAGGGGGCCCAACCGTGGTTTCATCACCAACACTCCCTTGGAGTACTGCTACTGGGGTGGCAGGATCCCCCGGGCGTTGGATAGAGGGGCAACGAATTCCGGGGAAATCCAGGAATCCTTTTTGTAGCCCCCCCTTTGGGCCCCAATGTGTGCATTCAGGGGGGCCACCGCGAAAGGGAAACCCAATTTTTGTCCACTTCTGGCACTTTCGGTGATGTCGTAGGGCTCATCATTGGGCCTGGATTCCACGCCACCCAGAGAATTGTAGTAACCCCATGACAGGGGGTTCAGAACTCAGCTTTGTGGGCCTCTTCTCCCCGTGGAAAGTTGTCAGTGTGCAACGGCACAATGAAAACTGCCTTGGCCATAATTTGAATAGGGGGTGCCACTTACAGGGGGCTCTGAATTGCGGGCTGGCCCCCCAGATTCTGCCACACTGTGGCACCCGCCCCGTTTCTCACAGTGCCACAGGCAGAGTTTTGGGGCCAGCAGGACGGTTCAGGTTGACCGAGCTTTAAATTGTCGGGATACAAAATTACCCTTACCCGGGGGCCCCCATCAGCCACCCCAGGGGCAGGTCAGAGTCGGGGGTTTACGGGCAAAACGTTGTGGACACTTGTGATGGGATCTTCTTCCTTGGAACCCTACAAAACAATAAAGTACGATAACCACTCGATAATACTCAAGTCCTGACTCCACTCACACACAACACACACACCACACACACAGGCACACACTGGATCAGAATCACAACCACACACACAACCAAAACACACACACGCACATGCATGCAAAAGCACATCACACACACCACAGGCACATACATGGATGCAAATGCACACACTCACACACACACACACACCACACCCACACACACCCCCCTGAAGCGGGGGAGGTGTAGGTCCCCGGCACCTCAAAAAAATCTTGATGCCAAACCTGGCCCTCTTAGTGGGAATATTGCTTGAATCCAAACGGGGGCCTTTTTCCCGTAGGGGGCTTTCGTCTACTGAAATTTTGTTGCTGCGGCTTTTAGATTTTTCAAAAGTCCTGCAGCTTTCTACAGGGCCCCATCTTGTACACCTGCAGCAAAATTTGAAACAGAACGACATTTTTTTAAATCTATGCTTTTTTAAAAAAAAATAGTTAAGAAATTAAATAAATGAAAGCGGGAAAAAAAAAACATAAAAAAAGCAGTACTGTAAACAGCAGGAAACTATGATAAAAGAACGAAGTGAAAAAAGGGGTCATAGTTTATCAATTATTTATCATTTATTTCATTATTTAAATACATTTTTTTTTTTTTATCTATTTTTTTTTGCATCACTAATGCATCTACGCTTAGTAGTTATTTTCTATGATTCTCACCTGTCAAGAAAACCCCGCGCGGTTTTTTGTTGCATTAATGAAGGACTTTTAAAAAAAAAAGAAACAGCCCTGCGGCAAGGCGGCTAAGATGGGGGGTAGAACACCGTTGGTTTTATCAGTACATGTGCAGTTTTTGGGGGCTGGCAAGGCCCCCCAAAACAGCAATCCCAGGAACACGTGTATTTCCGAATATTTTTTT
>JAMYXO010003722.1:0-19320 GCA_033310375.1 Conus canariensis | reverse complement strand
TTTTGTGTTTTTAAAACCCTGGGAAAAAAACCCCATACAAAAAAAAAAAAAGAAATTAAAAATTTGGGTCAAAAATATGCAAATGGCGCATCAGATTCCCAATTTAAGGGAACTCATGATTACAATATTCTTTTTTGCTGTCTAGACACAAAGAGTTTTGTCTATCCCCCTTTTTTTTTTCATTGAAGAATTTGAACTTCTTTTTTCGTAGGGGGGACAGCCCCAAACTTTTGGGGGTTTGAAAAAACGGGGTTTGGGGACAGGGGAAGGGGGGATAGAGAAAAACTGTTGACATTTTTTTTTTTGGGGTTTGGGGGAAACTTTTTTTTTTGTTTGCTCCCAGGCTAAAATTTAATTACTTTTTTTTCATCACTCCTTAAATGAAAAAACCCAAAAACCCAATTTTTTTTTGGGTTTTTTTTTGGTTTTTTTGGGGTTTTTTTTTTTTTTTTTAAACTTTGACACCCCGAAAAATTTTTTCTAAAAATTCCCCCAAAAACGGGCCAACAGAAAAAACATGAACAATAAGCTGATAAATTTGTGATCTTTAGGACAATGATTATAAAGGAAATAAAGGAGTAGGGGGACTTGGTGACAAAAACCTTGCCTCTGCTGATTGAAGTTTTGTTCATTTTTTAAATTTTTTTCAAAAGATGTTCATTGTTTACTGTGCTTTTAATTGGAAATGTGGGGGCGGGGGGGGGGGGGGGGGGGGAGTTTTGGGTGCATATTTTTTGTTATATTCAAAAAAAAAGAAATTGAAAATTAATTGTTTACTTTCTGCATTTTTGCTTTATTCCTTTCTCCCAGTATCTTGATGTAACAATTTTGTGCAAAAAAAATTTTTTAAAGGGGCCTTTTGTTTGCTTTTTTTGTTTTTTTTGGGGGTTTTTTTTTTTTTTTTAAAAAGCTCTGTAAAATTTCTTAAATTAAAAGTGGGGGGTTTAAAGGAACTACCATGATTTAGGTGTTTTATTTTTTGTTACGCATATTGTCCCTTTTAAATGAGACCCCTGAATCCCTTGTTACCCAAGTTCAAAGGGCAAGATTTGAGGGGGGTTTTTGATATCTGTAAATTTTTAATTTTTGAAACATATCTTTTTTTGCTTTGATTTTTGAGAAAGATAAATTGTATTGTTTTCATTTTTTCAGCGACGGGGTTTTAAAAACGATGACATTTTTTAAATTGCCCCAGACTGTCGGGCCAAAAGGGTGTTCAAAACCCTTTTTTTTTTAAACGATTCACCAACTTTCGCGGGTTTGTAGAACTTGAAGGTGGTCTGCATTTTTTCAAGATTTTTTTGGGACAACGCATTCCCCTTTATTGAAACCGCTTTGCATTTTGTTGTTTATACCCAGTGGGCAAACAGAACTAGTTTCTGACTGTTTCCCAAGTAAGCTGAGATCTGTCTGAATAAGATCCTGTAATCTGTGTTCACATTCTTCGAACAGGCCTGTTTATCCCATTCGGCGGGTTTCCCCTTTTGGGGATGCTCGGGGAAATCAAGCTGTGGGTTCACAGCCCAAAATCATGTCCGTGATCATTTTCTGAAGAAGGCTTTTTGGTTGGAAAATTAAAGTATCGAAGGGCCCCCGTACTTATCTTTTTTCAGGGGGGTTTTAAAATTCTTGGTCTGTGAAGTGTTTTTTGGGGGCCCTTTTTTCTTTTTTGAGGTCAGACATTACTGGAAAAAAAAGGAAACTAAATGAAAAAAGGTGTGAATGGGAGGGGAGAAAAAAAATTGAAAAACCGGGTTATTATTGTTGCCGGGGGGGGGGGGGAAAAGGGGTGGGGAAATACTTTCGGGGGATGCTTGGGTTTGGGAATTTAAATGAAAAAAACGGGTAAAATTATTTTTCATATTTTGGTAATTTTTAATGATATTCTTTTGTACTGCCCCTTCCCAGGGGTTTTGTGTTGGAGAATTTTTAACTTTTCACATGAATAAAGGGCAGGTCGCAGGGTGTTTTTTTGCATTTGAAATCCTCTTTTTAAGGGGGGTTCTTCCTTTTTTGGGGGTTCCCGCCGCCCTTTAATTTCCTTCTGCGATTAAATGGAATAAAGGATGGTGGTTTTGAACTTCGGGGCTCTAAATTTCCTAGGGGGAAAAAAAGGGGGGAAAAGCCTTTTTGGGCCGAAGGGATTTCAGGGATTTGGGGGCTTAAACTTCAAATGATTTGCAGTCCCTAAAATTTTTTCCCACAGTTTCCCACCACTCTATCATTCTATTCCTTGCCTACCTTGCTAACCTCCCTGCCCCCCACTTCCCATTCAAAAATTTTTTGCAGCTCTCTCGCTCTATGTTTTCCCTTTAACCAGGGGGTTGGGTTTTGAAAAACCCCCGGGGTTCCCCCCGGGTTTTTTTTTTGTTATTGGGTTTTACTTGTTTGCTTTTGGTAAAACCCACAAAACCATGCGGGAGACCCCAGCTTCTCCCCCAAAAACGGGCAAGGGAAAAATTTCCTGGGTTTATTTTTTCCTCGTTTATGTTTTGCTTTTTTAGCACCCAATTTCCTTAACCCTCTCCCCCCAAAAAATCACCTTTTTTGGGGATATTGTTTGGTTTTTTGGAAATTGTCCTGTTTTTTATTAAGGTTTTTCATGGGGAATTGGGGTTTTTAAAAAACCAATAAAGTCGGGGGTTTAACTTCTTTTCTTTTTTTCCTTTTGTTTTGTGTAAAATTTTTGTTTTTTAAAACGGGTTTTTAGGTTTTTTTAACTGATTTTAAAGGTTTGATTTTTTCAAATTTTGGTGTAAAGTTTTGGGGGTACCCTAAAATTTTCCTTTGCTTGTTTGATTTTTTGTTTTCCTTTTTTAACCTTATGTTAAGGTTTGGATACTTGTTTTTTGGGAAAGGGTGAATTTGGGGGTTGTTTAAATTTTGGGGGGGTTTGGGGTTTTTTTTGGGTGGGGGGGGGTTTTTTTGGGGGTTTTTGGGGGCCTAAGTTTTTATCAGAAAAAAGGGGGGGTTTTCAGTAAACCTTTGGGTTAAGGGGCTAATTTAAATTTTTTTCTTTGGCCTTTTTTAATTGAGAAAAATTTTGGTGAAATTTTTACTTTGTTTGGAGTTTTTTGTTCTTATTTAGTGCCTAGCACTTTTTCCCATATTGGGGGGTAATCAGGGGAATATAAGGGGAAAAATTTTATTCATTATCTTGTTTGTCATTAGAAAAGGTTTTTAATCCCAACAATCTTTTTGTATTTGGGTAAATGGGCTTTAGGGTAGGATTATTTTATGTTTGTCCTTCATAAAATTTTAGGGGGGCATTTGGCAGGGGGGTTGTGTGGGGACTAGCCTCTCTCAAAGGTTTCCGGGACAGGATGGCCCTCATACTGGAACCACCCAAATTTAAAATTACCGAGTGAGAATTGGGGGGTTCACAATGTTTAAAAACATTTTTTTGTTTCCATCAACAGGTTATTAAATCATTGGAAAAGGGGCCTTCCGGTCACGTATTTTTGGTTTTACGGGCCGTTTTTCCATGAAAAGATGTTGTAAACAAATTCATTTTTAAAGAAAAAATTTGAAACTTAACCAAATCAGCTGACAAGCCCCGTTTTTTTTTCCCTTGGGATTTAGTATCAATGCTTGTTGTTTTTTGGACAGATTTGCCCCCTCTACTTTTTTTGTTTGTTTTGTTTTTTTTTTTTTTTTTTTTTTTTTTTTTGACAGAGTACCCGTATATTTCAAAAATTTTTGAAATTTGTTTTTAAATTACGTTGTCATCCAAAGGGGCTTTCTGTTGATTTTAAATTTTAAATTTGACGTCGCTTTGTAACACAACATGGGGCCTTTTTTTTATGTTCAGTACCTTTATGTAAATTTTAATCACTCTTTTTTTCCCAAATTTGAATGTTAATTTGTGTATAAAGGGTATCCTTTTTTTTTCCCCAGAGGATTTTAAATAAAAAAATATCGTGATATTTTGAGCTCAACTGTTTTTCCCCACTTTCTTCTTTGTTTTTTTTTTTTTTTTTTAAAACTTTCTAAAAAAAATGCGATTTTTCTTTTTTTGAATCCAGCTTCCCAACTAATTTTTAAATGTTAATGATGTAACCCGTTGGTTCACAGTCTGGGGTAAATTTGGAAGGGTTTTAATTGAACAAAATTTTTTTTTTTTTCCGTTCCCCTTTTTGTTTTTTCCATTTTCATACTTATGTTTTGGCATTATTTCCCCAAACTGCTCACCCCAAACCCCCCCCCCGCCCCTTTCCCAACCCCCAAGTCCTCCTTTCTCCCCCCCCATCCCCAAATAATAGTCTTTCCTTTACGGCGCCTTTGCATGGCAACCCCATAGGGAGTGACCCTGATCGGGCCCAGTCATAGTGGAAACACTGTGGTAAAACCCCCACGGGTTGGAAAAGTCACTTCAGTGGAGTTCAAAGTGCCGGGTTCTGATCCATCAAAATGCGGGGTACCCCCCACCTACTAAGCCCCCCTCCCAAATGACAATTCTTTTTTGGGTTTGGCAGAGGCTTTTTGATTCAGCATCCCCCTCAGCAAGGGGGTGCCTTGATCCCCAAACATCTGTCCAAAAAACCCCCCCCCCCCCCCCCCCCCCAAAAAAAAAAAAAAAAAATGAACGAAGACTGCGACAAAATTTAAAAAGTTTTCCATCGCAGTTTTTTGTAACAATTCTGCCGGCTGAAAAAGGCCCATTTCAGAGTCTTTTCAGGTGGTAAATTTAACTAAACACTTAGAGCTGTTACATGCATTAAAATTGAATATTGTGACACAGGGCAGTGTTGTTTCTTTTTTTTTTAAAAGCAAGTTTCATCACACAATTGAAAGCAATGGCAAAAATGAACGGTTTGATCTGATCATAATAGGAAACATTTTGTATACAGATGTGGGGTTAGTCAACCTAAATATTTCAAAAAAAAATAAACCCATGGATGTAAAGTTAAAACAGCATTTCTTTTTCGTACTTGAAGGCATCATATGTCTAGGGAAAAATTTAAAAATTTGGGAAATTTGAATTTGTCCCATTTCTCAAAATCCCTTAAAAAATTTAAAACCAAAAATTTTTCAATGCAGTACTGGGGGCCATCTGGAAAAAAAACATGAAATGTTTTGAACAGATTTTTTTGAAAATGGTCGGAAAAAAACATGAGATAAAGCGGTACAAACCCAAAAAGAGTCGCTTACATTTGGGAGTGTTGTTTTTTAGAGTTTAAAAAACCCTGCCAAAAATATTTACATTTTTTCCCTTTTTTCCCTTGCGGGAAGATGAAACCTTAATGCTTTCTTTTTAAATTTGATGAGTAAAATTTAAAAATTACATTAATAGAAGTGGAAAAAAATTTTTTGTAATAAAGTTGGCATGTCACAGACCACAAAGCCAAAAATTTCTCATTTGCCAACCCTTTTGCCCCTATGAAAAAAAACCAGCACATACACAAACTTATGACCCACTTGAACACACTTTGCACGCACCACACCCCAACACAAAACACACATATTTTCGCAACACACACTCTGATTGAAAGCATTTTAAAGTAAATTTTGGGGTTTCGGGTTTTACTCCATTTGAACAAATTAACAATAAATTGACAAAAAAACTCTTAAAAAACCAAAAATCCCCTTGATTTGAAATTGGAAAATAAAAAGGGAAATGTACACACAAAAAATCACGAAAAAAATGCTCTCTCTCTCCCCCTTCCCCTTCTCTCTTCTCTTCTCTCTCTCTCTCTCTCTCTTTTCCCCAGGGAGAAAATATGTCGTTAAAAGTCCCTTTTTTTTTTTATTCTCTAAATTGGCCCAAAGCAAGTGCCCTCTCTCTCTCCTCTTTTCCCTTCTCTTCTCTCTTTTCCCCTGCCATTAAAAATACAGATTTTTATTTTTTTTTTGTATTTGCGCCCAAACCCACGGGGGCGCCCTGTGCGTTTTGGGGGTGTACGTGTGTGGGGAGGGAAAAAAAACTTAAATTTTCTTTTCCGGGTTTAAATTCCCAAACCCCTTCTCTCCCCTCTACTCCTCTTTTCCCTCTCCCCTCTCTCTCTTCTCCTCTCTCTCTCTCTCCAGGTGTGTGTATCCCTCCAGGGGGTTTCATTGTAGGACCAAAATCAAGCCCCCTCATAGACAATTTTTTTATCACCAAAACGTTCTAAGTAACCCCCGTAAAACCCCAAAGGTATTTAACCGAAAATACTTTCCCCACAAAAAACCCGGTTTGGTACAAGCATGAATTTTGTCACGGGCAGTGTTTACACGCTTAATTTACGTCCAAAATTTAAATCCCTCCCCCCTTCCCCTCACATACACCCCCCCCCCCCCCCCCCCACCCCCCCTCCTTGTCCTGCTGTTTCCCTCTCCCCCCTCATACTCTTCTTTTTAAAACGGGGTTTTTCCTTAGGGGACAAAAAAGCTACTTATACGCTGCTCGAGCGGGCCCCCTTCGCATTCTCTGGCTTTACGAAGCCCAAAAATACAAATTAATCCCAAAAAACCAAGCCGAGTGCAGAGTAATGTTTTTGTTTAAAATAAAATACCCCCGTGAATTTTTTTTTTAAAAAAAATTGAAAAAGGAAAAAACCTAGGTTTAGATTGCACGTCCCTTTCTGTTCTGCGTTTTTCTTGCTGATTCGATTTTCATGCTGTTTTTTTGGGAAAATATATATCGCCCCTTGTGTCCCCCTTTAATCTCTGTTTTTCATGGCGCCTTATAAAGACACTTTGTCAAAAATTTAAAACTCGTCTGTTTTGTACAATTTTGAATAAGGATACACTGCACCCCACTTACATTTTTTTCAGGCCCTTATAATTTTCCCCAGGGGTTTTTTTTTTTTCAGTCTATTTTAGTTTTTCCCAGCATTAAAGCAGTAAACATTTGATGAAACCGTCAGCTTTCACATGGTTTTTAGGCCTACTTTGCTGTTGTCATTAAAATTAAACGAACAAAAAGTCACCAGTTTTGCGCTTGTTTTTTTTTGGTTTGCCAGGCAGTTACAAAACGTGTTTTTTAAAGTTTGTTGTTAGATGACACCCTGTGAATTTAAGTTTAAAGGGCTAAAAAAGTTTAAAAAAGCCCCCCTAAACATTTTGTAAACAAAAAAATCAAAACTTCCCCCAAAAAACTTCCGAAAAACAAAGGGTAATTTCCCAGTGGGGACCATTCAGTGAGGGCATCCCTGTCGAGGCCCCTGTAACCTAAAAAAGACTATGTTCCCCAGTGAGGGTACATTTAATAGGGGTGCTCAGTTTAAGAACGGGTGGGTTTGGGGTTGGGGAGGGGGGGGGGAAAATGTACTATCATTTTTTAATCAATTGTCGCTATTTTAAAACTTTTTTTAATTTAGTAATTGCCTATATCCACTGATTAAGAAAATGACTCGTTTCCAGAACAAAAAAAGTTTTTTCTCCGTTAAACTCTCTCTCTCTTTTTCTCTCCCCTCTCTCTCTCCTCTCTCTCTCTCTCTCCCCTTTTCTCTCTCCCTCATTCACATAAAACCCCCTCACTCTCACCACACCACACACACTCAAAACACACACACACACACACACACACACACACAACACACCCACACAACTGCGGAGCAGCAAAAAAATTTTATTTTTGTTTCCCTTTAAAAAATTATAGATAAACATATTATATGTTTTCCACCCGTATGAAATTTTTATTTGCTTTCCAAGTTCCGACAATTCAAAAGTGGGAGAAAGAGGGGAGAGAGAGGGGGGGGGGGGGGGGGGTTGGGGTTGCAAATTTCATTCGATCAACGGAAAAATTTTTTAGGAGGCTTTCCTTTTCCCCTGTGCTCCCTTCTGTGTTCATTTTAGTTGGGATTTCTCCCGCAACCAAAACCAAAAACCCAACTCCCCCCCCCCCCCCACCCCACCCCACCCCTTTCCACCCCCACCCAAAGCCCCCCCACACAAATCACCCGGGTGTAACCTGTTTGCGTCAACACCAGCAGTCGGGAGGGGCAATGAACGCAGGTGGGAAAGAGCCCAAAAACCCTTTAGAGAAGACCCCGGCCCTGCTGCTTAAGTCGCTTCGCTGGTGTTCTGGGGGTGACTGTTTTCCCAATTTCCCATATAGCATAAAAAAGCGTCCTTGGGCGAGAATAATAGCAACAGAAAAAAAAAATCCAGGCGGGGAGTTTGAGCGCCCCCTTCCGAAGGGCATCGCTTTGTCCATCCGACGACAGTGCCCATGGGAAATTACAAAACCCGGGGTGGAGGGGTGATACAATCGGCACGGGCCGGTTTTGACCCGTTGGGAAAATCACTGAAACTTTAAGTCACCGCTTTTAAACAGGGCCCGAAGGGTTTGAGAATCTGATCAATGTAATGATGATCAAGGAAAAATTTTGAAGATAAAGCCGGTTTAGTTGCACTCTGACCCGAGACAAAAAAAACTGGGCAATACACCGCGCCCCTTCAATTTCTTTTATTCAGTGGCCCAAAACCCGCCCTCAACGAAGAGACACAGGAGGGGGGGGGCGTCTTTTAAAAAATCTGAAGGGAACACATCCAGAGACAAAATCCATTAAGGGATGAACCTCGTTGGGGGGGTTCCAGCCTGAGTCCATCCTTTAGATCAAAAACCCAAAAACCGGGTCGTTTAGGGGGGCTAACCAGGGCCGGGAAAAATTTTTTTAAAAAAAATGCTTCTGATGGGATTCGGGCCCCCCGCCTCCCAGCCACAGCCCGCTAACAAAAGACCCCTTCCCCCACGGGAGCTGTTTGGTTTGGGTTAAAAAAAAAAAAATTTAAACTAAAACGTTCCCGACGTAGTGCTACAAATCCCCACACGCCCGAAAATGCACTTTGAGGGGCCATTTTTTAAAGATCCAGTTCCCCTTGGGAATCAACCCACCCAAGGTGCACAATGATTTCCTTTTTATACCACCTCCCTCCCACCCGACCCCTTCTCTCCCCCCCAAACCCTTTTTTACTCCCCGTCCAAACCCCTTTTACTTCCTCCTCCTTCCCCGCTTCCCCTTCCCCTCCCCATTTTTTCCCCCCCCCCCGCCCCCCCCCTTCCCCCCCCCTTCCCCCAACACACCACAACAACCGCGCGCGCGCGCGGGCCCTTTTTTTACGAAAAGGGACCCTGTGTTACTGTGCACCCAAAGTTTGTTTACGGGGTGTGTTCCCGCCCGGACCACTCCCGATTCCCCCTGGGGGACCCTTTACACTGCCCGCTAAAAAAACACTGCTGGGGTCAGCGTTGCAGGGCCCCCAAACCCCTTTAACTACACTTTTCCTGGGGGGACACCTCCTGTCAGCCAAAGATTGGAAAATTCCCCCTAGCCAGGCAACGGCCGGGTTTGGGGGGAAATTTCATTTGTGGGCCCTGTCACAACCCGCGGTCGGTCCCGCTGAGTACCAGGGTCCGGCGGCTTTTAAAAAAGCGGACTGTGGTGACCTTGCCTGTGCTCTTAAAGAGGGACCGTGTGTTGGTCAGGGGGAACCCAACATTTACAAGAGAGGACAGACAGACAGACGGGGGCCCGAGGGCGACAGACAGATAAAAGTGACAATGACAATGATACTTGTTTATTTACAGAAAGGAGCGCCCCTCAAAAAAAAGGGTGTTGTACCTTAAACAAAAAAACCACAGTAGACTAAACAAAAGGGCTTAACATATAAAAAAAAACAATACAAAAAAGTGTTTTTTTTCCCCAGAATTTAAAGGCCTATGAATAATTTCTGATTTTTAAAAAAAAAAACCAATAGGGGAATGACATCCTACAACACACAAGTCATCCCCTTTTTGAATTTCAAAGAGAGGAACAGAGAGAGGGGGGGGTTTAAAGAGATAAGGAATACATATAGAAAAGAGAGACCCGGGCAGACAAATAGAGACATGAGACAAAAAACAGAGAGAGCCCGTGACGCCCGAGAGAAATTGAGGGTGGGGGGCCCAAGGTTCTCGTGCGTGAGGAAGAGAGAGGGGAGAGAAAAGAGAAGGAGAGGAGGAGAAGGGCAGTTTTTAAAATTTTCCGAAGTTTTCACCCAAAAAGGTCTCTTTTCAAACCCAAAACGCTTTGAAGTAAGTCATGATTTAATAACCCTAAAACAATTTTAAATTTAAAAATTGGGAAAAATATAAAAAACACTACCTTCAAGTTGCCGATTTGTGATTGTTGTCAAAAACCACCCAAGGGAAATTTGCAAAAAAAAAAAAAAATGTTTTTTAACTTTTTTTTTTTCTTTTTTTTTTGGGGCACCCCTAAAACAATTAAAGAAAACCCCACAACCCAAAACACGTTGAAGTTCCTACAGGGGGGGATCTCTTTAAAATTCCCCTTTTGTTCGCACCTTTACGTGGTCACTGACAGGACAAGGGGGAACAAAGACGGGGTTTCCCGGCAAATTTGACGGGCTGCCCGAAAGCCACAGACACAACTGTTCCCCCCCCACCCCCTCCAGAGTTGGGTTTATATAATTGCCCCAGACGACTTCGGTTGATATAGTTAGTGTACCCTTCGGATATAAAGATTTGTGAAGAACCAGAGACAGATTTTGCAGGTTCAAAAAGAAACCTCCGGGGGAAGGATTTTCAATAGAAAAAAGAGAGTTTCAAAAATTCCCTAAGGTACGGTTAAATTTCATGGGTTTGTTTTCGGTGATAAGTCCCTCAACCAGAACTGGAAGGAAAGAAAGTTTGAATAGAGGTTTAAGGGAAAATTTTCGAGTTTTTCAAAAGTTAAGTGTTTTCCCTTTGATAGCCGGGAGGTAAATGCCGACTAAAAGAAAACAAAGACAGCTGCGATTAAAAAAGTTCTGGGGCCCGATCAGTTTAAAAAGAAAAGCAGGTTCTGTGGGTTACCAAAATATCACCCGATGGTCCCAGCTTTTGTAATTGGGGGAGGAAGAAAAAGGCAGGCGGGGTTCATTCTTGGCGTTTTTTTCTTTTAAGATGAAAACACAAATCAACTTTTTGAATGTGAAAAGCCTGTTTTCCCCAGGACCGTTTCTTAACGACATTTTCCGAATTTTTTTTAAGGGTTTTACATAGATGTATGACTTCTTCCCCCCCTATTTTTAAAACCCCCCCAAAATTTCCCGAGGGTTTTTTACTTCAAATTGGGGAAAAAAAAGGGGTTTTTCCCGGGGTTTTGTTTTTGAAAAAAAAGAGGAATTTTGGGGGATGTTTTTGTTTTTCAAGTTTTTGAGTTTTTTCGGGGAATTTTTTTCACAAAGGGGGTTTTTCCTTTTTAAAACATTCGGGACGGGGAAGGGGGGGTGTTTTCAAAGCATTCAAATTTGACCACGGGGGGTTTTACGTCTTTTTTTTGGGTTTTCCCATGTTTTTTTCCTTGACGAAAAATTTGGTGCCCCTTTTCGGGGGCCCTTTTACTAGGTGGAGCATTTTTCCCGGGGGTTTGATATACGAGGCCTTTTTCCCCTTTCCCCAATTTTGGGGGGTCCCCAAAACTTTCGATTCAAAAAAAAATAGCATAAATTCCTGACCCTTCAAAAAAAAGGGGAAAAGGGGGGAATCAATATTTTATGGGGTTTTTTTTTTACAAAACCCCCGGGGGGCCCCGTCTGGACTTTGTTTTGACAAAAGGGGGGGGTTTTTTTTGGGTTTTCCAGAAAGGTAAGTCATCGATAAATTTTTTAAAACCGGGAATTTTTTTAAAAATTTTTGAACGAAAACAGGGGGCGGTGATAACTTTTTTTTTTCCGCAAAAAAACGTTAAAAAAAAAAAAGCCTTTTTAAAACGTGCCCCTTAAACAGCTCAGCAAAGAAAGGGGAAAGCATTTCCCATAAATTAGCGTTTCATGGAAGGCACCGGGGGAAAAAAAA
Source organism: Conus canariensis (assembly GCA_033310375.1). NCBI lineage: Eukaryota > Metazoa > Mollusca > Gastropoda > Neogastropoda > Conidae > Conus > Conus canariensis. The sequence goes on along the minus strand of JAMYXO010003722.1, from coordinate 7,556 downwards.
ACGACGTGATCCCCCCCAAAAATGGAACGCAGGGGGCTATGAGGGGTTTTGGGCCCGGGTTCCATCTTTCTAAAAACCCTTTTTAACATTTGCGTTTTTTTATGCCTTTCACCCTTTCTCCTAAAAAGGGTTTTTCACACCTCTGTTTTAAAAAACCCCAAAATCCCCCCCCCCCCCCCCCCCCCCCCCCTTCCCCCCCAAAGGTTTCCCAGCCAGGGGGGGAAATTGGGGCCCCCTTTTTTCCCCTAAAAGTTCAGAGTGTTTTTTTAAAACAAATTAAATTTTTTCCCCCCGGGTTTGTCGTTTCGGGTTTCCCAAAAAAGGGGAAAAACCACCCCCTGGCTCCCCAAAATTTTTTCCCCCTTTTAAAATGAATGTCCGCCCAAAATCACAACTGTAATTTTTCCCCTTTTGGGGCCCCTTTGGGTTTTTTGGGGGACCCGCGCGTAAAATTTGTGTTTTGGGGATATTCCCTCCCTGTGAAATTTTTAAACCCCAAGGGGTTTCCCGGGTTTTTTCCGGGGGGGGGGGGGGAAAGGGGGAAAGTTTTTTTTAAACCCTGCAAGGGGTTTCCTTTTTGGGGGAAAATTTCGCTTTTTTTTGGGTTTTTTTTCAGTGTGCAGAAAAGAAGGGTTTTTCCCCTTTGTAGTTCGGAAAACCCCGGGGAAATTTTTTAAAAAAAAAATTGATAGCCGTAAACGAAAAATTTTGTTACACGTAAAAAATTCCCTTAAATTTAAATTCAAAGTCGCCCCCTTAGGGGAGTGAATATACCCCGTCTGTTCGCCCCCATTTTCCTCCCCTCCCCTTTTTTCTCTCCCCTTTCTCCCCTCCTCTCTCCTTTTCCCCCCCTCCTTTTTTTCTTTTTTCCCTTGGTGCGAAGCTCTGTTTTTAACCCCTTTTCAAAAAAAAGGGTTAATAAACAACCCGGGGCAATACAGGGGGAATCCTTTTTTTAAAAAATTATTTTAAAAAATTATATACTTCCCAAATTAAACAATTTTTTAAAAAAAAATGGATTAAGTTTGGGATGTAAAAAACCCCAAAATGTGAGGCTGGTTTAAAAAAAAATTAAAAGAAAATACTGATTTATTTTTTACCCTTTTTTTTTTTGGGTTTTAAAAAAAACAACTATCAACCACAAAAAATTTTTTAGGGGTTTCTTTTTTTTTTAAAATTTTAAAAGGGGGTTTTTCGGGGGGGGGGGAATAAAAACCAAAACCCGGGGGGAAAATTTTAAAAGGGAAAAAAGGAAAAAAAGGGTAAAAATTTTCAATGCATTTAAAAGCATATACACTTTTTGTCAAACCCAAGGTTAAAGGGGGGGAGTTTTTAAACTGACACTTTTATGGCCCCCGGGGGTCGAAGCAAGGAAAATATGCAGTCCGGTTTTATTTTCGCAAATTCACCCAATGAGCTTGCTGAAGAAATAAAAAAGGGGGTTTTAAAAAGGTATTCCCTTATTACCAATTTTCATAGAGATACAAAATTTTTAATGTTTTTTTGCCGACGATGTTGCACTCGAAAATCTACCGTCATTGGTCTCCAGCAAAAACTAAATGTTTTGGGTTTTCCCCCACGAAAAAAAACCCGATTTGATCGAAAAATTTTAAAAAAAATCAAAAGTTTTTGGGTTTTTTGGGAAAAGGGGGGGGAAAATCGCCTCAAGGGAAAGAGGGTTCTACAGGGAAAGGCAACTAGAAATTGTTAATAAAATTAAAAAAATTTTTAGGTGTTATCTTTTCCACGGGCTTTTTTTTTTTCCCATTGCCTTGGGGAAATTTCCCCCAACCAAAAGGGCAAAACTTAAAGTAAACAATATTAAAAACTACTGGGGAAAAGTTTCAAAGTCTTTCCCCGAAATTGTTCTTTAAACTTTTCGACTGTCAATCCACCAATGCTTAGCTATGGTGCCGAAGTAGGGGGTTTTGGGACTGCAAACAACTCAATTTTAAAAAAGTACATTTGTTTGCACTCAAGAGATTCTTAAATGTTTCCATAAAAACACCAGCGCCTTATTAACGGAGAAACTGGTCGGTATCCACCTATATAAACAATTTATACTAAATGTATCAAGTATTGGTTACGTGTCGTTAATATGCCCGGACAATCCCCTTTTCCTAAGAAAGCTTACATCACGTTAATGATTTGCATCATCGAGGCAAAAAACAACTGGGTTTCATCAGTTTGCTCTACGTTAAATCGCTATGGCTTGGGTATGTATGGGAAAACCAAACGTTTACAATGTCAAAGGTTTTCCTTAGAATTTAGAAATCGGTTTGATTGATTGCCCATCTTCAAGAATGGTACACCCGAATGGATGTTAGTGATCGCTTTTCCTTCTATTTTTCCCTTTTAAAGCAATTTAGACAAATACCGAATTATCTGTTTACGGTAAGTAATTTGAACAATCGTAAAAATCTCATAAGATTCAGGTTAGGCGTATCTTGTTTAAATACTCACAAACTGCGGCATTCGAGTGTTCCCCGAGAGGCACTCTGCTGTCCTTTTTGTCCAAGTCAGTTGGAATCTGAATATCACTTTTTTATTGTATGCCCTAAATATAAAGATGTTCGAGAGCATTTCATACCCACTAAATATTATGCAAGAGCGTCGGCTTTCAAGATGTCATTACTAACTTGCCAATGATAAAATGGCTAAAGATGTTGCTGCTTTCATAACTAAAGCTTTTGAAATCAGATGCAAAAAAACGAATGGGACGTAAAGTTCATATATTTTTATGTATAATTCGGGGTACTTTTTCCCCTTTAAAAGCAAAAGAGCTTGTATATGTGAGTGTATGCGTGCGAGTGTGTGTGTGTGTGTGTGTGTCAAGTGTGTGTGTGTGTGTGTGTGTGTGTGTGTGTGTGTGTGTGTGTGTGTGTGTGTGATCATGAAATAGGTTTACAGGTGTTTAGGCAACTACAAATGAATGTAACCTCTGTGAGATTTGTAAATGATATGCCCTAATCTATATTGGTACGTATTTGATCATTATGTATACATCCATGACTGAGGAAGAATGTGAAAGTATCTACTTGGCCGAGAAAATGCATGTATACTTGCAAGGTGGTGTTGTTGTTACATTTGCTTTTTCCACAATGTTGTTGTTTTTCCCCCTCCCCCCATCCCCAAAGTCCCCATTGACACGGGCACGAGGCCTAGTTCAATTAAAATATTTGTCATTGTCATTGTCATTGTCTCTCTCTCTCTCTCTCTCTCTCTCTCTCTCTCTCTCTCTCTCTCTCTCTCTCTCTCTCCTCACCTTTTTTGTTCCAAATATCTTATTTTTTAAATAAATCCAAGGAGTAAAGCAACCATATTTACATTTTTTTTTTTTTTTTTTTCTTACTTACACAACATATCCGCGATCGTGACATACTGACACAACAAAAACAATCAGCATATACTTGCACGCCAGTTACGTAGTTTAACTCTCAAGACATGGTACTTGAATGCATTTATTTTTTTTCTATTTTCGATGCGCAAGAAATGTGAAATTCTGTAACTATTTTGTTGCTACATGTTCTCTCTCTCTCTCTCTCTCTCTCTCTCCTCTCTTCTCTCTCTCTCTCTCTCCTCTCTCGCCGTGTGTGTGTGTGTGTGTGTGTGTGTGTGTGTGCGCGCGCGCGCGCGCGCCGCGCGGTATACATAATATAATGATTGCATCGTATTTTGCTTTCATTTTACCACCTTGAGACATATTTGACGGTGTGTGGTAGAAGAAATATTTTGATAATCAACTGGGCAAATTTTTTTCCACCCGTCTTCCCTCACTCCAACCCCCCACCGCTTCCTCCTCCTCCCTCCCCCCCCCCTTCCCCCATCTCTCCCATCCCCTCCTCTCCATCCGATTATTGAGTTCTTTGTGGGTGGAATTTGCCTTTGATTTTTGCAAATTTTTTGTTTGTTTAGTCCTGTATGGCTTACGTTCTCAGGTTGATAATGAAACGGTTTCGGAAAAGAAAAAAAAAAAACAAAAACTTTTGATTCATATTACAGGAAGGCTGAGAATTGTTTGTCCACGTTGAGGACCCGCAACCAAATCAAAGGCAGCAAGGATGGTGGGTGAGCGTGATGAAACACACCAGCCTTCTTCTTGTGTCGGTGGCAGTGATTTTCAGCGTCGGTGATCCTGACGAATCCAGTCAAGAGCACGAGCACAGGTACCCAGAGCAGGTGGCGTTGTGTTTATTCTGTTGTGCATTCTGTTGATCATACCCCCTCCCTCTGCCTTTACCTCACCAGTCTCCCAAAACCGTGGCAGGGGTTTCCTGATCAATACTCAATACTAGTTACGTCATCATAGAAATGGTGCTTGGTCTGTGTGACAACGATCACTGTTTGAACGTAAACTTCTTCAAGCGCCGTCAAACTGGACTGGTGGGCGTTGAGTACAGAATTAAAATTCTGTCTGTCTGTCTGTCTCTCTCTCTCTCTCTCTCTGTGTGTGTGTGTGTGTGTGTGTGTGTGTGTGTGTGTGTGTGGTGTGTGCTACCCATTGCACGTAAACTGCAGTTAGATGTTTTAAAAAGCTGACAAGACTTCTAAACATGGATAATCTGTCTTCCCAAAACCCAGGCATGCTTTTTGTTATCTGGTCTTGTGACAAAGATAAAAATGCAGGAATCTTTCTAAGGAAACGGGGTTTAGAATGATCTTTAATATATCTGGTTGGGGAGAAGGTGTGGTTGTAAACACCTTTTTTTTTCTTTTTCCCCCAAAAAAGTTTAACGGACGTTTTATCGTATGAGAAAGCCCATTTTACATACTTGAATTTTTTGGGAAATAAAACAGTTGGGACTCTTACCTCGGGAAAGGAACTGCCTTCAAAAAATTTTTTAACAATGTAGGGGGCAATGCCAGTTCTTGCAAAGTGGTTGAGACAAAACCCAGTTCCTTTTTTAATATTGCCTTTTTTGTCAAAAAAATCAGAAATTTAAACAAAAAAAGGAAAAATTTTTTAAACAGTCGCAAAAAGTGAAAACATGTTGCAACAAGAAAACTGGGAGCGTATCTTTTCCCACGTTTTAAAAATACAACTGGTTAAACAGAAAATTATGCTAAAGTGGTTTTTTACTAAAAGGGAAAAGTGATTGCTCCGAAGCTGGCATTTTATTTGACGTTCGTGTCCTTGTGCCTCGTTTTTTTTTCGATGTTGTCCTTTAAATCTACGAGCCGGGTGGCTCAGGGGTTAAACTCTCTCTCTCTCTTCTCCTTCTCTCTCTCTCTCCCCTTTCCTCTCCCCCTTTCTCTCTCCCCTCTCTCTTCTCTCTCTGTCCTTCTTCTTTCTCTCTCAAATTAGTTTTTTATGTGGTTTTGTGTGTTGTGTGTGTGGGGGGGGGGGGGGGGGGGGGGGCACGAGGAGTGCGGCGACTGGGAGGTCGCGAACGCGCGGCGTATGTGTAAAAAATGTTGTGTGTGTGTGTGTGTGTGGGTTGTGGGGGTGTGTGTGAGAAAGGAGAGAGAGGAGAGCTGGCAGGGTGCTAAAATTTCGTGCATTGGCCTGAAGAGAGGGGACAGAGGAAAATGTATGGTGTGTGTGTGTGTGTGTGTGTTGTGCGGGTGTGTGTGTTGTGTGTGTGGGGTTTGTGGGTGTGTGCTGCGTGTTTTACCATTTCAAAGGACCCTTTTTCGCCCCCTAGCTTCTTGTCGTCTGAAACGAGGACGTTACGCCCCCTGACGGAATGAATTTCACACAGGGGGGACTGGGCCCTGTTGCCTACCCTTTTCCAATGGGGGGTCCTGCCTCTTGATTACATGAGTACTGGGTTCAATCTACGGAATCTGTCATTGTTTTTCTGTTTGGCGTCGGTCGAATCTTATTGGTGGATACGGTGTGTTGTGTGTGTTGTGTTGTGTGTGTGTGGTTTTGTGTGTGGTGTGTGGGCGTGCATGCGGTGGTGTGTTGGTGTGTGGCGGCGCCACCATGGCGCATTGATTGACGTGTGTGTGTGTGTGTGTGTTGGAGTGGTTAAGCCATTCACCGATTTCAGCAGCCTTTTTCTGTACTTTCAGACCCTAGTAATGACACCGTTCTTTTCCTCTCCAGAATTTACGGGGCGGGGGCTGCTACCCCCTGAAGGATTTGGGACAAACTGGGCTTATAAGAGGACGGTCAACTGGCGGCGGCCCTTTGAGTATGCGTCACTAGGGGAAAGGGGAGAGAGGTTGATGGAAGAGTCCCCTAATGACAAATAAGTGTGTGTGGGGGGGGGGGGGGGGGGGGGGGGGGGGGGGGGGGGGTGGGGGGGGGGGGGGGGGGGGGGGGGGGGTGTTTTTTGGGGGTGTGTGTGTGTGGTGTGTGGGGTCTGCTGCGGCGAGCGCCAGCGTGTGGTGTTGTTTTTTTTTTTTCCCCGCGCCTTTTTTTTGAAAATAGATAAAAAAAAATAAAAAAATAAATAAATAAAAAAGAGAAGCAGAGAACTTTAAAAAAATTTTAATTACTATATCGAGCCAGCGTTATCTATTTCCATGAAATTAAGGGGAAAATACCCAAGGGGGAGAAGGGGAGGGGGAGTGAAATAAGATTACCCCTTTTTTTTTTTTTAAACCTTTTTTTTTTAAATGTGTTTATTGTCTTATAATGTGTCGAACATGTTTTCATTGACTTTCTGTCATTTGTAAACACATTCTGTCTGTTTATGTTTGAGGAAACCAGCCCATGAAGTACTGGCTTCCCGTCAACGCGGGGGGAAAACAGTGGGGAGGAGTAAAAAAGGATGGGGGTGAGGTGGGGGGAAAAAAGGGCTGAGGGTGGTGGGAAAGAAAAAAGGAAGGTTTAATTCATGCACACAAAAGCACATGCATACGACACACACCACACACCACACAACGCACGCACGCACGCACGCACGCACGCGCGCCGCGCGCAAACACACACACACACACACACCACACACACACACACACCACGCACACCCTGTACTGATTTATTAAAATTTCCCTCGAAAGACAAGCCTTTTTGTATTGTCTTTTGCGCATTACTGGCCCCTGATCTAAAACGTGCGTGGACGTGGGCCCTGTGTACAAAGAGGCTGTTCAGCTACAGGGTGACAAAGAGTCGGAGCGCTTTTTCTGTCTCCTAACACCTCCCACAGGTCATATAGGTAGTGATCGTTCTTGAGTTCTGTTGATGTGTTGTTGTTGGTGGTGGTGGTGGGGTGGTGGTGGTGTTTAGGATGGGGGACGTCTTTTTTTATCGTCCCTTTTACTTTTTGTTTGATTCATTTTCTTGCACAGTTTAGCTTTTAAATTCGGTTTTCAATTTTTGAAAACCACCATTTTTTAAAGGCTTCATTTCATGATAGCATTCTAATGGATCGTGTGTTTTTCCTTTCACATACAAGCAAAAAATTGGAACACTTTATCATGGGACATTTTTTACTAGATTTAAAGGGTGGGGTGAGGCAAAGCAAATTTTGATCGTAGACTGTTTGATTTTTTTGGGGGAATACTAGTACCCCCCCACACATCCCCCAAACCCGACCCTCTTGGCAGTCCAGCTGCCAGCAATCAAACAGGAGTCCCGGTCAAGCCCATAGGGCCACTAGTCT
>JAMYXO010003721.1:0-19330 GCA_033310375.1 Conus canariensis | reverse complement strand
ACCCCAACCATTAACCAAAACCCACCTTTTCGCACAATCCTTTCCCAACCCTCTACACACCAAGTAAGATGACAAATACCAAAAAAACACCCAGTAACAATTGTAAATGAATGATAATGATTAAAAAAAATAACTTACATTCAAAATTAAACAATGCGTCTTAAATAATAGAATTGACAAAATTAATCTACGAATAGCATGATCGAAAAAGATAAAAAATACAAAAACACAAATAACCCAAAAATGAAATCAATATGATAGTAAATCATTTTAAAAACCAAGTCTTTTCCGGAAAAGGGGGGGGGACAGCACAATTTTTTTTTTGGCCCCCCAGATAGCAGCAATTCCCTTTCCTTCTTTCCGTGTTCTCTGCAAAAAAATTTCCACCCTCGCCCCTCGTCACAAAACACCCCCCTCCCCCCCCTTTCACCCTCCGTTCAAACCCCCCTATCAAAAAAAGAAGAGATGGGGGGAGAGAAAAAAATGAAAAGGAAGGGAAAGAGGGGAGAGAGGGAAAGAAGAAGGGGAAAAAAAAGTAAAATTCAGATCAAAAGGATCAGGAGTGCTGTTATGTATTGCTCATAAGGTTTTGTGTTTGATATTTTTTTTAAAGATCGGGCCTTGTTTTCATCGAATGAAGTTTTTAACGAATTCCCTTAAGCGCCACTGAGTAAAAAAGCTTGTTTTAAAACAGATTATTTGGGGAAGAGGTATTTTATTTTGTAAACTGACGAATCTTCTTCATTTCGAATCTATTTTTCAAAAAATGGGGCCGGTCGGACATTATTAAAAAAAAAAAAATAGCTTTGTTAAAAATAGTTCCCATTTTTAGAGGCAGAATTTCCCTAAATGTTTTTTTTGGGGGAAAAGTAGGGAGGAGGTTAGGGGATCGTTTATGCACGTTATGTAAACTGAAAAAAGGGTTTTTTTAAAAATTGCCCTTTGCGGAATCCATATTGTTAGGCATGTTTTTTAAGATTAAATAGACTGAAAGAACAAATTAGGGTTGTTGTCTAAAAGTGTTTCATTTGGAAATTGGTAAATCTTTCTGGCCTGTTTACTAATAAAAGCAATATTTTGACTTTTTTTTCGGTTAATAATTTTTTTTTTTTTTTTTTTTTTTTTTGGGGGGGGGGGGGGGGGGGGGGGTTTTGGGACATAGATTTAATTCAGACCATCCAATAATTGTTGTTCTTTCTTGTAAAGGGGGAGAGAGAGAGAGAGAGAGAAGGGGGAGAGAGAGAAGAGAGAGAGGAGAAAGACATGAGAAGGGGGGAGGAGAGAGAGAGTTTCCTTGAAAAAAAAACTCTTGGCAAAAATTAAAAGTTACTTGTTTTCTGGGGTAAGTTTGTTTACAGAGGAGAGAGAGAGAGAGAGGGAGTAGAGAGAGAGAGAGGGGGGGAGGGAGAGAGAGGGGAAAGAGGGGAGAGAGGGAGTCGAGGGAAAGGAGGAGGGAAGGGGGAGGAAAAGGGGGTTGGGATAGTGATTAGAGAGAGTGAGTGAGTGAGGGTGGGGGAGAGGGGGAAAAGGGGGGAAGAGAGGTGGGGGAGGGGTGAGTGAGGAGGGAGGAGTGAGAGGAAGGAGAAAGGGGAAGGAGGGGGAAATGAGAGTTGGGGTGGAGAAGGAATGAGGGTGAAGGGGAAAGGGGGAGAGGAAGTGTTAGTAGTGATGAGAGAGGGGGTTGAGGGTGAGGGGGAGAAGGGGGAGGGTTTGGGGGGAGAAGGGGAAGGGAGAGTTTACTGTTGAAATAAAAAAATCTGGGGCACAAATATAAATCATTACTTGTTGCTGGGGTAATTTGTTTATACACACACACACACACACACACACACAACACACACACACCCACAACACACCACAAAAAAAAAAACAGAGGGGAGAGAGAGGAAGCTATGGAAATTACACAGTATATACCTATTACTTGCCTTTTTATTGTTTGAATGATAAAAAGACAATTTCTCTTTTAATTTTTTCATCTTCAAGTCTTAACAAGTGAGCTTCAAAGAAAAAGGCTTTTTTGAAAATGTTGGTAGAAAGACCTTTGTTAGAAAAAAGATTTTTTGGTCAATTGTATGGCAGCAGCATGAAGACCCCACAATTTTAGTCCCTATGGCAAAAGGTGTTATGTAAAAAAACATTTCCCAAACAGTTAGATCGTCACGTAAAGATGGCGGTTTGGTCTCAAAACAATAATGCACCTTTTTCCCTCTTTATTTTGTGTTTTGTTTCAAAAGGGAGGCGTCTGTGCAAACAGAAAGATGACAGACCAGACAGACAAACAAAAAAGGGAAGGGAGAGGAGAAGAGAAAAAAGAAGGAGATAGGAGAGAGGAGAGAGAAAGAGAGAGGGGAGAAACTAACGCGAAAATACAAAACCAAAATGGAGAGGATAATTTGAGGAGAGAGAGAGAGGAGGAGAGGAGAGAGAGAGAGAGAGAGAGAGAGAAAAAAGAGAGGAAAAGACAGAAAACACGAAGACAGACAGACAGATAGACACACAGAGACTGGACGCTTTTTGATTTTTCTCCCCCTTTTGTGTGTGTGTGTGGTTGGTGTGGGTGGTGGTGGTGGTGGTGTGTTTGGTGGTTGGGGTGTTGGGGGTGGTGTGTGGTTTGTGGTGTGTGTGTGTGTGTGTGTGTTGGGGAGGGGGGTAGAGAAGAAAGGGGTGAGGGGAGAGAGAAAGAGAAAGAGAAAGAGACTGGACAGAGGCAAGAAGGCAGGGAGGAAGGCGAGGGTACAGAGAGTCAAGGAGAAAAAAGGGCCAGCAGAAAGAAGACAGACCGCGGACAAACAGAAAAAAACAGAGACGGAGAGTGTGTGCTTGTACATTCCCCTCCCCCTTTTAGTCTTGTTTGTGGTGTGTGGTGTGTGTGTGTGGTGTTTTTGTGTGTGTTTTGTGTGTGTGTGTGTGTGTGTGGTGTTGTGTGGTGTGGTGTGGTGGGGGTTTGGTGGTGGTGGTGGTGTGTGGTGTGTTTGTGTGGGTGTGTGTGTTTGTGTGTGTGTGTTGTGTGTGTGTGTGTGGTGTGGGTGGGGTGTGGTGGCGCGCGCGCGCCCGGGGGGTGCGTTTTTGGTTGAGGGGAGAGTAGAGAAAGAGATAGAGAGGGAGGAAGATTGAGAGAAAGAGAGAGAGGGTGGGGGGACAGACAGGTTGACAGAATAAAGTATACGTCTAACTTGCTCTATGTACAAACAACGTTCCCCCACGCATGCACGAACGCACGCACGTTCGCACACGCGCGCGCGCGGCGCGCGCGCGCACACACACACACACACACCACACACCACACACACACACAGAGAAGCATGTACTCACCACAATCCCCAAAAAAAAAATGGCTTTAGAACTGCATATCCAAAACAATGATAGTATTTCCTTGCCGTGTTTCCAAAGGTGAACGTTCCCTATATTTGTATATAGAAGCAATCTATTTCACAGTTCAAAACCTATTCTAAAAAAAAAATAAAAAAATTTAAATAAAATAAAATAAACCCAAGAAAAGCGTGGCTCTTTACACATTACCTAAAAAGGTTCCTCAAAACACACACACAACACCACACACACACACAACACAACACACACACACACACACACACGCACGCACGAAACGCACGCACGCACGCGCACGCACGCACCCCACGCACGCACCCACACACACACCACACACACCACGCACGCACGCACGCACGCAAGCACGCATAAATCAGCCCCACACGCACATATCTATACATTATATAAAGCCAGTTTGTCTGTCCTGCCTGTTCGCTTATACACGGCCACAGTTGGGCCGATCGCCACAAATTTGGTATCAAGTATCCTTGGTGTCCTACAAACAGCAACGCGGGTCGGCTATCCCCGGGACGCATTGCGTCGTGAGCAATTTGGGTCAAACAGACGAAAAAACTGCCCTGGGAACACTACACGACAAATTTCGCCGGGCAGACGGGGTCGAAAGGGGCTAAGCGCTAGAAATTTATATATATATATATAAATATATATAGAAGCCATAAATTTTTAAAGAATTCAACAAAACAACATCAATTTTACATTTTCATTTATGCCAAACTTAAAAAATGCCATCAAATTCAGCAAACAAAAGAAAAGCAGACAGAAAAAAAAGGAGGGTAACAAAAAAGGAAATCTTGAAACCCCTGTCCCAAAAAAAAGAACATGCCCCCCTAACAACAAGCCTTATAAAAAAAATTGTGTACCAAGCCACTGTAACATAAAAAACGCAAAAAAAACCCTTTATGTAGGTACAGGGAAACCCAATCAAAACTAGATATGCAAACCAAAAACAATCATTCAAAAAAGAAGAAAAAAAAAACCAAACAGAATTGAGTAAATACATTGGAAAACTTAAAGAAAAAAACCATGATACAACATATCTTGGAAAATTTTAAAAAAAGCAGCATCATCCCACCCCTTTTCCCAAAAAAATCAATCTAGCCTAACAAGAAATACATTATACTATGTAAACCCCCAGTTGGCAACTCTAAATTTAGAACAAAAAAGGGGTAAAAAATGCAGACACAGATGGAATTCCAAACAGCAAAAAAAACCAACCCCTGAGAAACCCCCGGTACCCAGGGGAAAAAAAAAAAACAACAGAAAAACCAGCTAGGGTTATATATCCCTGGCCCGGCAACACAAGTTTAAACACATCCTGACGACCGCACAGCCCCTGAAACAAAAATTTTTAGATGTTTTTAGAAGCTTGATTTTAAATGCTTTAATACAACAAAATATAATAATATATAATAAAAGAAGAGATTTTTGTGGTGTGTGTGTGTGTTGTGTGTGTGTGTGGTGTGTTGGTGTCTGTGGGTGTGTGCCGCGCAAGCGTGCGCACACCTTATCTATTCCTGTTCGCAAAACAGTTTCAAACTAAGGTTTTTTTTAAAAATTGCTTCGATTAATAAGAAGAAAAAAGAAAAAAGAAGAGGAAGAAGACGAAGAGAGAAGAAGAGAGAAGGGGGAGAGGGGAGAGAGAGGAGAGAGAGAAAGAGAAGAGAGAGAGAGGGGTGAGAGAGAAGAGAGAGAGAGAGAAGAGAGAGAGAGAGAGAGAGGGGGAGAGAGAAAATAGTAACTGTCACGCACGGACATTCAAGGGACCCTATTTCGCATTTCTGTAAGGCGGAGTTTTTGCAGCAGTCACTTCTTTCTTTTTCCCGGGCGATATTTGGGAGTTACGATGATGTTTTATTTTTTTGGGGTGTGTGTTTGGTCGAGTCATTGTTGGAGGTGATCGACTAAAGAGGGTGAAGTTTGTGCCTTTTTTTGACGTATCCATTCTTGTTGATTTTGTGGTCTGTTGCCTTGGGGATTTATGGGTGATTGTTTACCAATATTGGAGGATCGGTGTGTATATATGGTTTGTCCACCCTTTGGTCTTTTTTACAAAACTGTTGGTGGTTATCGATTGAGATTGGGGGATTTATAATCTAGAGTCTGTGCCGATACACAGTTGTTCCCATCCTGGGAAGTGTGGGCTCATCACCCTAGGTGACTTATTGCTGATTGGTCTTTTGGCGAAATTGTGTTCGGTCTGTACACGATTGTCTCTATCTATGCCCCTATCTGGGTTTTTTTCGTGCGTTTCCCCGGGTGCTTATGATGATTGGTCGAAGATCAGGGTGTGGCCTTGTCAGTTTCTGATTTTCTGTCAACTCTAAGTTCGTCTGTTTTTTGACTTCTGATTTAGTTGTTTGCGCCCCCTGGGTCGGACGGAGGTTTTTGATCCCGCGTTCGGTGAGGCGGGTTTTGCCACTTGTTTTATTTGGGGGCCAGGGAAACCATCGGGGTGTCCTGTGACAGCTCGGGGTTCCAAAAAAGTTATCTGTGTGTCGGTGTCTGCACCAGTGTCCCCCGCCTTTTAGGGGAGCGAGTGTTTCCCCAGTCTGGGTTTTCTCTGGCGGGTGTTTGTCCTGTATTGGGCTTTGTTGGTCATCGAACTCCAGGTGAGGTGTAGGGGATTTTTCATTGAAGAAGGGAGTTGGAGGTGATGATTTTTATCGAAAGGTCGTTTTTTTTTTTACAAAGGCAAACGTGAGAAGGGGGCATTCAGTTTAGTATATGTATATATATTATATTATATTATTATATTATATGAAACAAAACCCAAAAAAAACAAACAAACCACACAACAAGGATGAAAGGGCCCCCTAATCGCGCCGGCTTGTAACCCAAGGGGGGGGAAAGGGTTGGAGGGAGGTGTCAGAGCTTGATGCGCGCTTTCTGTTTCAGGCGAGAGAAAATTTGTCATGCGCGCGCGCCGCGCCGAATATCGGTATAGCTGGTTTTGGTTTTCACTGCATTGTGTCTCCTCGTTCGTTGAAAATGAATTAAAAAAACAACACACCACAAAAACCCAACCGGGTATTTTTATCCGGTAATTTTTCCAAATCAAACCATGGGTTTCGTATAATGAAAATTGATGGGGAATTTTTAATAGGTTTTTGTTTATTCTTTTTTTTTCTTTTGTTTGGGAGAAGAAAATTATTTCTTTTTGCCCCCTTTTCATATGAAGGATGGCTGTTGCCCCAAGCGTTTAATGGAGGGGGGGAGGTGGGGGCTTTAAACTCGAGAGGGGTGAAGAGGGGGGTGTAAAGGGTGGATATTGTATTTGGAAAAAATGGTATATGGTTGTTTGTGTGAATTTGGGTGAATTATATGACATTGGGGTTGAATTGATGAATATTTGCGGTGTTATGCTTTGATAATTTAAATGCTTATGTTTTTTTTCTGTGATTATGATTGGAAGTTGGAATGGTAGTTTTAATTTATTGTGTTATTTTTAGTTAGTCATTTGGTTTTGGTTGCAAGTTGAAAATTGATTGGGTTATGCCTCGTCCGTACAGCCCACGGGGGGGCGCCGTCCTGTCGCTCCGCTTTTGAGTATGTCTGGGTCATCGTTACTAAATTTTGCCTCGCCGGTCATTGTTTTCGTTTCGCTATGGGTTTTGGTGTACTGCGCTGTTTGATTCAGGGCAGGGGGACATGGTCATTCATTTTATTATTGGATTATAACTATCGGGGTTGACCAATTTGTCCTTTTCAGCACGGCGAGCGTTTCGCTCCTGGGGGTTTTTGGTTGTTCGGGTTTGAATCTTTTGGTTTTCATATATGCCTTGAAGAAACAGTCATTCTTTATTCTTTACTCCGTCATCTGTTGTGTTTGAACTTTTTGGGATCTACAGTTTCGTCACCCTTTTCCCGGGGCAGGTGTTGGTGAGAAAGTGATGGGAGAGATAGGAGATCGGTCAAAATCTGCTAAGCTTTAAAAACCCACAGTGCCAGCTCTACACAGAGCCAACCACTGAAACTACTGAAATCCCAATCGCACGCACCAGAAAATAGGGCACAGTTCGCTCCGCCTCACGTACAGTCGCAAACACTTCACATTTGTTCTCTTACTTTCTGTCTCCATGGGTTTCGCACTAGGTCTGGGCCCCGCACACCCTTTCGAGTTATGAGGTTGAGTTAAGAGGAAAAAGGTAGAAAAGATGAACTACCAGCATGTTTTTACAGAGGATACGGGAGATCTTATAGCAGTGTATAAGTATGCACATGGACTGTACATGTTGGAACTCCTTGTTTGAGAAAGAGATTAGGACAATCACCAGGGGCATTGCTTTAAGCTGAAAAAAAAAAAAACACAGATGGCCCGGCACAGCTCCGGCAGAACTTCTTCTCTCAAAATGTGGTGATTTGGAACGCCTTCCTTTCCCGTTTACTCAAGCACCTTACCTTGAAAAAGTTTGAAAAAAAAGACTGGGGCTGTGCCTTTAAACGGGGGCCCTAATAGTTTAGTGTGCCTCCCCCCTTCAGTTTCTTTATAAAACATTTAAATAGTTTTCAGCAAAAAGTTTTTGGAAAGCTTTACGGGTCAAAAAACCAGAGAGATTATTTCACCGTTTTTTTCAGAAGATGTACAAATCAAACCAAATATATAAAGGAAACAAATCGATTTTAACATAATTTTTTTTTAGTTTCACCGAACAACCCTTTTGCAATATTTTGGGTTTAAAAAAATCTCCGCCTCAAACGTTTTTTTTTGCAATTTTTTCAAATTTAACACAATGGCCTGAAAACGAATGTTGTAATTTTCGTTACGCCACATTGCTAGCTTTAAAATTCAATGAACCAAAACAGGAAACAAAATCCACCATACTTTTCCCTTTTCAACTCCAGAATGAAAAATCGTTCATAGCATACTCGCCCGTTTGCTTTCCCCTAAAACAAACTCGTCAAACTTTATATGAATTCAACACAAAAAAAAAAAGCTTTTTTTTTCTCCCCCCACCTCCTCAAAACAAAATTCTCTTATTTAGCATAACAATAGGAAGGACAAAAATGTATAATGAAAAGTGAAACTTAATCACCCCATTCACTAAATTTTACCGAATGTGTGATAAAGGTGGGTTTGGGAAAATTACTTCAAACCTCAAAAATAATTATAACGTAATTACAAGCTCTTGTAACGTTAGATTACATTTTTTACACATTGCCGAAACTTCCAAAAGCCCAACCTCCGGAAAAAAGAACAGATGAAAGATTTAACCTTATATTATTTTTTAGTTTTCATAGCGGGTGTTTTTCAAAAAAAGGAAACGTAAAATTCCTTCGATCACGTAATTACTCTGGTCATCTCTTTTAAACTTTCCTGTTTATAAAAAAAATTTAAACACTTTAATGTAAAAAAAAAATTCTTTTTGGGTAACAAATTTAGGAAACTCTCCTTAAGTGGTGATTCAGTATGGTGTATTGGGAACCAGACAAAGAAACAAATGTGCTGCAAGAGCTGCTCATCTAGCCATCCAAATGATGGGAACAGCCACGTCACTGCACTTTTAAAAAAATTTCCTGATCAGATGCTGATCTTCCTGAAGTGAAATGTCCGCCCAAATCGACCTGTTTGCTTTTGGTTCTGATAATGCAATGATGTCATAAGGCACCCCAAGTCATCTGGTGACGTGCCACTTGTAGAGTTCTCAATTTTTTTTTACTCTTTTCCAAATGAACTCAATTTTACCCACTCTCCTTCTTCCTCATCTGTCCTTGACTTTCCCGACGTACCACTGCTTCTGAAAACACTGCTGCAACAAAGCCCCCCTTTGTCGGTTTGAAGTCCAGGATTTCGGAACAGGTAGCGCTGGGCTTTGGGCTTAGTCGATTTTCCTCCCCAGCGAGGTTGACAGTCCTGTAGAATACAATTGTCACGGGGGAATGGTCTTGTGTGCCCCCCTTTGCGTGGGGGAGGAGTTTTGATTGTGAGTTTGGGGAATTTTTCCCTTCCACATGGGCATGAGTCCCGACATTGACTGGGGCCCCCCTTCAGACAATTGTGACAACCAAGGGGTTTGTTCTGGTCAGGGAGGTTTCTCTTAAGTGAAAAAACAGAGTGTATTTTCCCAGTCCCTTTGCATGGGTTGTTTTTTTTGGGTGGGGGTTTTTCTAAGATCTGTTTTTTCTCTGTTCACATTTTCCCCTCACTAACGAAGATGGGTGAACCGTTTTTGAGGTCTCCTTTCCATTTGAAGAAGTCTTCAGCATCTGGATTGTCCTGCTTTGGCAGGATGCTGGGTCGGCCATCCTTGCCACCCCACCAAGGCCACACGGCCTTTTCCAGGGCCCCTTTTTCCCGAAAAAGTTCCAACATGCCTTGACCCCAAGTACTTTTTCCCGTAAATCAAAATGAGAAAGAACATAAATCTGTTCCTTTTTTAATTACAAAGACAAAAAAGACGACCAAAACCCAAAACCCAAAAGCACACAGAGAAATTTTCTCTCCATTCTGTTTGGGTATAATTACTCGTTGGGAGTACAATAAGTCACAATTTATTTGTAAGCTACGTAAATTTCTTGTAATCACGTTATAAAAAAAACCCTCATACATTCGCTTTTTTTTTCTTTTTAAAATCTTACGAACCATTTTTGTATCTAATAATACTTGTTCTGCCTGTTCTAAGTGAAGTTCTAACTTTCTATTCTTTCATTGTTAAAAAAAAAAGATATTTAATGATATGGCTTCCCAGGAATGATTCCGTTACACACTTTCTTCCACCATATGCAGCTGTTAAGTGCCACGTCACCTTGAGGCAAAAAACATCATGAAAGCTTTTTTATAGATTCAGAAACATTATCCCCTTTTCCCCCCCCCCCCCCCCCCCCCCCCCCCCCCCCCCCCCCCCCCCCCCCCCCCTTCTGACACGGCTTTTGCAACAAGGGCAAATTCGGAAACAGACAAGCTAATGAAGGGATTAAGCTACGTTACAACTGACATTGCTACATTTCATTTAAAAAAACTACCTAAGGGCACATCCGCCCCGATTTTGTGTTTTAACGTTTTATTTTCTCTAACAACGTATCAAAAAAAAATAAATTTCTACGAAGTACCCACTGTGTTTTGAAAATTGGAAACCAAGCTCACTTTACCAATTCCCAACAATTTTTCATGGGACACTGTTTCAATCCCAAATTGTAATGCAAAAGGTGAAACCAGGGAGCCCAATTGTGATGCATTTCTTGGGGGGTTCGCAAAAAAATAAAAAACTTGGGCACGGACCAAACAGAACCCTTTTCTGCAGTAAATTGCTTTCGTAACTAGATTTTCGTCCCAGTATTTGTCAAAACTGACGAAAAACTGGAAGGAAAGGATTAAACCGCAAGTTTATGTAATTATCTTCCTTAGGCGTATGTTTTTTCATACATTTTCTCAGGGCAGGTCAGTTAGCCAGTTTGGTTTGAAACAAGTCACGTAGATTACACGCTTTTTTGCCACTTTGAAAAAAAGGAAAGAAAATCTTGATGTTAAAGGGTTCTCCCCTTTTTACAATCTATTTGGACCAAATACACGGTTTTGGTTTGGGCGGGATTGCGAAACCCAGCCCCGAAACACCCCGTGCTCTCTCTTGCAGTGAGAACAGCATTTCCTGACCCGGGGAAAACAAAGGTTAAACAGAACAGAGCTCGATTTCGATAAAAGGGGGGTTTTTCCCCATTGATGACGTAGAAAAGCAAAAACGCTTTTCGTTTGGGTTAAAATGAGATGGGGCGATGTTTTTTGGTCTGGTTTTCGGAATTTCATCAGGAAAAAAGCAAAGGTAAGCTTTCATGCTTTTTTTTTGGGGCCTCCAGCCAGTTTAGGCGATTTTGGGAAAAATTTTGTCCACCACCCGAGGAAAGATTTTGTTCTTCGGGACAGTTATCATTTGGGAAATTTTTGGTCGCACTCAAAGAGCACAGGTTTCAAGACCAACACACCGGAAGGTAAAGGTGGAAGCTGGGAAATTAGGGTCCGAGACAGCTGAAAGGGGAATGCTGTGCCAACTATTATAACAGAAAAATGTATTAAAGCACCCCTGTTATTCGCCATGCAAATGCAAGCCTCAAACGCAACCGTGAAAACGATTGTGTCAGGAGAAAAAGACCCCAACTCAGAGCCGAAAAGAAGAAGGTTTTGGAATGGGTGGTGTCTTTTGTGTTTCTTTTCCCATTCTCAGTGTAGGGTTTTGGTTGTAAAGATATTTTTGGGTTTTTTTTGATGTTGGCAACAAACAAAAAAAAAAAACCAACATGTTACTGTAAATGTGGAAACATTCGTCAGTCACACTGCCTGTGCCAACTAAAACTTTGGGCATGTTTGTGATTTTTTTTTTCCCCTGCTTTTTCTGTTTCCAAAAAAACTGAAGTTTTTTTAAACAAAAAAATTTATTTTTTTAAAGGGGAAGGTGTCCAGGGCCACAAAAACAACTTGTTGTACCAGGGGAATAATAGTTTGGGGTTTTATTTTCAGGACATTGCTGAACATTAGGCACCCTTTGCAAGTTAAGTTTCGCCCAACAACATATGCTTTAGTAAGTGACTTTATTTTCAGTATTTGGACACAGGAGGGTGAATTATGCTTTTTAAGATAATGCAGGAAGGGTATGTATGTATGCTTTTACACCCCCTGGGAAGTAGAGATAATGAGCTTATATCTCCCGCTTAATTTGGGATGTACGGCACGTCACGCATCATTTTTTTAAAATAAGAGCCAGAATCTTTGACTGCAATTTTATTTTTAAAAGACCCCCAATTTCTAATTGTCATTGTGGACCTCAGAATTTAAGTGGAGGGAAGGAGATTGAAATGAAATGTAAAAAAGGGTATGTGTTGTGTTTGTGTGTGGGGTGTGTGTGTGTGTGTGTGTGTGTGTGTGATGTGTTGTGAGAGGGGGGGGGGGGGACTGAAAGTGAACGGGAAATTTGAAAAGTTTTCCCCAAGCAGGGAGAGATTGGGTTTGAGGTGCCGTACTGACAAATTCCTGGAAAAGAGAAAAAGCTTTACCCTCATAGATCAAAAAACAATTTAAGAAATGTGGTTTATCACATAACCCATTTAAAGTTATTTACATACAAAAGGGTTTAATGTGGTGTGGTGTGTGTGTGTGGTGTGTG
The DNA here is from genome assembly GCA_033310375.1 of Conus canariensis. NCBI lineage: Eukaryota > Metazoa > Mollusca > Gastropoda > Neogastropoda > Conidae > Conus > Conus canariensis. The sequence goes on along the minus strand of JAMYXO010003721.1, from coordinate 6,893 downwards.
TGTGTGTGGGTGTGTGGTGTTGAACAGTGTATGTATTGCATGTGTATTTTCATGTACTATCGTGTCTGCGTAGGTGTACATGACAAATAGGCCAATGTAAAAAATAATGCAAACTGTTGGAAAGAAACCAAGCGTCTGATGGCCCCGGGGGATTTTGGGGTACGGACAAGGAGCTGAGGTTCAAACTGGTACGGCTGAACTCCAAACACTTCATGAAATTTCACGTTCGATGTCCTCTTAAATTGGAACTTTACTCGTAGGGTGGGAGCATCTCCATTATCGCCGAAATAGTTTTATTTTTACTCCCATAGCGAAAGCTTTTAGGGGCTTTTTCAGTCACGGATTCTTGGCAATTATACGTCACTTGCGGAATCCCGGACCTCCCTCTCTTTCCGTACTGTGCTCGGCAAATTTCCCTGGCGAGTCCGATTTGGCTACTTCACGCCCGAAAAAACGGTAGAAGTGGGTTCCAAAAGGAAAAAAATCCCCCGTACCCGAAACAGCCGATCATTACTTTTTAAAACCCAAACATGCTATTATGGGTGAAGACCCTTTAAGTTTATTGGAAGTTTTTAAAATGTGATTTTTGTTTTTCCCTTTTGGGTTTTAGGATTATGTAGGGGCTGGTTTTAAAAATTTCTTTTAGTCTTTTTAAAAACCCCTTGCATTTTTTGTAACGTAGATTACCATGTTTTGACGGGGCAATGGTTAAAAAATTCGTGTGTTTCTGTATCAATCGAATGTCACATCAAGTTTTTTCTTGAGAAAACTACAAGCCACCCAAGCTAAATTTTAGGCAAAAGACACTTTAGGTAGATTGGGCAGAGCATCATGGTGTATTTGAAAAAAAAAAAATAACCCCTTTGGCCCACATGCAACTTTTGACAATTTTATCTCATTTAAAGACGTTCTGTGAGAGTAACCCCGCTTCCCATTTCCTGAACGGCCTTCATAAACCAAAAAATTGACCGTATAATTTTGTTTTGTGTGGTAAACATTCAATTTAGACCCAATAAGAGAGTAGGGCAAAGCACAAAACGCGCCTTTGTACATCTTTCTGCATTCATGCGCGAACGCACAAGGTCATGCACGGTTTAGAAGGGGGGGGGGGGGGGGGGGGGGGGAAGCAGTGTACTCTGGGATTATCTTCACCTTCCACAAAAAAAAGCAATCGATTTCACACACGCACAACACACAGCAACAAACGAACAGAACAACACAAACACACACCACACACCACACACACACACACACACACCCACAGGGGGCACATCTCTCTCTCCTCTCTTTTTCCTCTCTCTCTCCTCTCTCTCTCTCCTCTCTCCCCCTCTCTCTCTCACAGGGGGAAAAAATCTAACACAGAGAAAAAATCTGCGTTGCCGCGGTACGGGGCGAGAGTTGAGGTTGACCTGTTCCCAGGGGCCCGAGGTGTTTTTCTATGCAAAGTAGTCGTCCTCCTCCCGTGGGAAAAAAGAAATGGGGGGGGAAAAAACCGCGGAAAACAAGATTTTCGCAGGTTAGGTAGTCTGAAAGAAAGGGGCCAGAACGAGATCGAGGGAGGGGGAGGGCACCACTGTTGTAGCCCACGGGGCAAAAAAAACAAAAAAAACAAGCAAGCAACCAAAAAAAATTTCTTGTTGAGTTCTTCTTCTTTTTTTTCCTTTTTCTTCTCTTCTTCTTTTTCTTCTTCTTCTTCTTCTTCTTCTTAAAAAACCCTTTTCATTTTTTTTCTTTGTCCATCTTTTATAATTTTCTACTTTACTGTTCAAAAATTCAGTTTATGTCTTTGTATCTTTTTGTAGTTGTTTTTTTCGTTATTTCTTCTCCTTTCTTTCTTTCTTTCTTTCTTTCTTTCTTCTTTTCTTTTCTTTCTTTATTTTTTTTATTTTGTTGTGTTGTTGTTTTGTTTGTTTTCTTTTGTTTTTTTTGTTTAAAAACCTTGCTCGTGTCGTCTTTCATTATTTTTGACTTCTTTGGGACCATTTCTATGTTTAATCTAAATTTTTTGCTTTGTTTTTTTTGGGTCTATTTTCTCTTCTTTGAAAAATTTTGACCCTTCTTCTTTGTACTTTTCTTTTTTCTTGTTGTTATTAAAAAATTTTCTGGTTTGTCTTTGCAACTCGACCCGGGCAGACCTGGAGACAGCAGTTTCAGACGGGTCAGTGGCGGCCCCACCATCAAGGCCGGAAAATCAAGCAAGCAGAGCAGGCAGAGGAGAGATGCCAGGGGGAAAAGAACGGAGGCGCGGCAGGGGGGCAAAGGATGGCGTCGGCACCACGGGGAAAATGGGGACGGAGCCTTCACCTGCACAAACTGCAACAGAGTCTGCCGCTCGAGGATAGGCTCTTCAGCCACAGCAGGCGCTGCAACTCCACAACTGCTGATCCATGGCCCCCACACCATTGTCTTCCAGACAATGGATGGTAACTGTGTGTCATTTGTGCTTTGTTTTGGTGTGCATTTCTTTTTTTTTTGTTTGTTGATGTCTGTCTTTCTTTCTATCTATCGATTTTTCCCTTTCCCTTCTTTCATCTTCCATTTTTTTCTGTACTCCCTTTCTTTAAAATCTACTTTCTTTCTGTGTGTGGTGGTTGTGGTGTGTGTGGTGTGTGTGTGTGTGTGTGTGTGTGTGTGTGTGGTGTGAGTGAGTGTGTGTGTGTGTGTGTGTGTTGTGGTGTGTGTTTCGTGTGTGGGGTGTGTGTTGTGTGTGTGTGTGTTGTGTGTGTGTGTGTGTGTGTGTTTGCATTGCGTAAGTATGAGTGTGTGTGTCATCAGCAACCCCGTGGGCAGACCAAACAGGCCTGGTGAGGCGGGAACTGACAAGTTGGGCTTTCTGTGTAGCTTCCGTGTTCTTTGTTTCCCGCGTCCGGTAAAAAGCATTCCAACATATTATAGACTATGGACGACAACTTTAGAACCCAGGTATAATATGAAGCATGTCACACTGGAAATTTGTCGCTGTATGACATTGTTGGTGATTTAAAAAACGGGGAATGAATCCACTGTGAAGGCGTTTGGGCCTATTTTTCTCTATTGCAATGAAAACACCAAACAGATGAACTCTTTTTTTCAAGACTGAACACAGGGGTTTTTCTGTTCACACCTGTAGATGTGATTCCAAGACTGTATCAGCGGGGAAAATTGGTCTTTGAAAAGGAGTTTTCCAAACACATTTGGCCTTTTTTCCCCTCGCCTGGCTCCCACCCTGAGCTCTGGATACGGTTTTCGATGGAAATAACTCTGTTGGGAAAAGGACCATAATGTCAATACATTTTCCGTTGTTTTACATGGACAAGAGTTTAACAAAAATTCGATCGGGGAAATTGAATTTTGTTTGAGTGACAATTAGCGCACACTCGACAATGGGCAAAAGTGGAAAAGAAGAAAAACGACTGTTCCAGACAGGCGGCAAAAGTCAGTCATGTCGTAGAGTCGCAACCCTTTTACGGAAAAGATGTAGGCATGCGATCACAAAATGACAGCTTACCCCAATTGACTTGGGAAAGAAAGTTTTTGGATTCGACAGTTTTTTTCACAAACTTTTGGAAATCAAAAAGTACCCCGGTTGGCGTGGGAAGAGAAAATGGCGCCAAAACTGTTGTGCAGAAACAGTTAAGGAAAATATGGGGTTTTTGGTCCAGGTATAAAAAATACATCAATGTTTTCGATTTTTAGCGATTTTATTATAGTAATGAATAGCTTTCCCAGGCACTTATGGTTAAGAGTGACACAATACAACAGATTCATCAATCAAGGGGGGGTTAAAAGGGGGGGGTAAATCCTAAATAACCATTTCAACTGGGGGGGTGTCGATGAAAAATGACGCCAAAATCGATCGTGGGAAAATGCCAGTTTAAATTTAGAAAATAAGGCTTTTCGGTCCAACACATCTAAAGAATCAATACATTCATTTGTGTTTACTTCAACGACATAGACAAATAATGATAAAAGTTTTTGAGGCCCTTTCCTTTGAAGGTTGATCCGAACAATCCCCAAGGTTGATCAACAGGGAAAGGGAAGGGAAGGTTTAAATCCCGAACAGAACCATTTTCATCTGCTGTTTGGGCACCACGAAGATGGCCCCTTTGAGGGACTGGCTACATAGACCCTTTACTTTCTGATTTTAAATTTTCAGTTGTTCCTTTGATATTAGTTTTTCTCTGAAACACATTGCTCTCTGTGGATTGTGTGGCTAAGGCTGTTGGGGATAATAAAGTGTTTTTTTTTGTATGGGAGAGCGTCTAAGAGCACGTGGCGAAAATGCACAGAAAAAATGACACTAACAAAAACAACGCAACCACCCCAGGGAAAAAATATCATCACCACCACAAAAATAAGGTTTAACGGAACTAAATCCCTTTTCCTCTTTATGACATCCCCCCCCCCCCCCCCCCCCCCCCCCCCCCCCCCCGCACCCCCCCCCCCCCGCCCCTTCCAGTCCCTCTTCATATTATTGTCCATACCATTCTCTCTGATTCAATAAATCGGCTTTATGTTTACTCCATTTGTAGCCCTTTTTCTTTGCTTTTTCCTTCGTGCGCACGAAGCGAACGATGTTGAAAAAACAACGAAAGAAACCTTGAAAAAAAAAAAAAAAAAAAAGCAAAGGGGCATAAATTTTGCAAAAAACAAAAGGGCAATAATTGGGTTGGGGTTGATGGGGAAATCTTCATTGGGAATCGTCTTTGTGGGATTGAATCAGCCTTTTCTTTCAAACAATAAAAGGGACTAGGGCCGCTTAAAAACCCAAAACAAACAAATGACATAAAAAAACGCAAACGCGTACGAAGAAGCACAGTAATTTTGGGCCCCCAATCATGATGAAAAAAAAGAGAGTGAGTGCTTTTTTTTTCGTGTTGAAGGGCCCCCCAAAAATGTGTTTCATGTTGCCTGAGGAAAAAGGGACACAAGAGGTGGAAGGCGTGTGTTTGTCCTTGTCTTTGGGTTTTGTCCTGGTGTAGTCATTCCTTGGAATTTGGTTTCTATTTCCGCCGCAGTCCCTCCCCGACTCCTTCCTCCCGGCCCCGCCCTGCATGATGGTATGACAGTAGTGACGTAAAAGTGAGCACAACGCCTGTGCTGGCTCCTGTCCCCTTTACAGTTGGAGGTGGAGAAGGCATTGGGGGGTACACCGTGACCTGTCAATGACCCTCTGTACACAGGATTTTCTTGATAGTTGATTGTACTGGCTCCAGATGATGGGGTTTGGGCAGTATCGATGTTTTTTTGGGCAGAGGTGGGACGCATCCAATCGGGGGGTTTGGAATTCACCCTCCCCAAAACAGTACATGCTCAGTCTATGCACGGTACACCTAACGTATCTGTTTGGCCCAGGAGTTCCATTGAATAAAACCCAAAATACCCGTTTTTGCAAGGTGAAACCTGGGGATTGACAGCCCGGGGATAAGCGTATCCATAGAGTTTTGGGAAAGGGTTTCCCCCCAAATTGTGTTGTGTGCGTGCGTGGTGCGTGCGGCGTGCGTGCGTGTGTTGTGTGTTGTGTGTGGTGTTGTTGTGGTGGTTTGATTCGGTATCCATCGCAGACAGACCAAAATTCAACAAAAATAAACTTTTAACTCTTTCGATTTAGAAATTCTAATTTATTCCTTGGCGGGGTTTTAAAACCCAAAGTGTTTTATCGATTTCTTTTTCGCGGGAACAGCGAATTACAAAAAAACGAAAGAAAACTTTTTTTATTCAACATGTGACCCTTCAGGGCAGGGAATATTACAATTTCCTGGCGGAATGAACTAATTTTCTATGGATTCATTTTGTGCCCCGTAGTTACAAGAAGAGAAGTGACTGTTGCTGTTCTTCGTTTTTGAATTGTCCCAAAAAGTTGGTAATTTGCCGAAGAAGAAGGCCAAAGGGGGTCTCGACGCTTCGTGGGTTTGTTTTTTCATTTGTTTCCTCCCCACCTTTTTTTTTTTTTTCTTTTTCTTGTCCAACGTACGGAAAAGTCTTTTTTGTGAAGGGTTTTTGTTTTGTTTCCCTGCAGTCACCTCACTTTCTTTGGTTTTGTTTTTTTTTTTTTTTTTTTTGTGCGCTCGGTCACAAGAAATTGCACAAACCGAGGGGTTCATTTTTAAACCCCCAGAGTAAAATGGTGAAATATATGGCCAAAAACAATGCCACTAATGGTGGTGTTGATCTCACAGGAAGCATGGTCATTCAGAGAATTTATTTGAAATAAAATCACTTTTTTGAAAAAAATGTTGACCATTTTCAGGGAAGGGGAAATAAAATTTTTATTGATTCAGAACATCTAATTTCCTTCCCCTTCTATATAATAAAATTTTAATATATATATATATATATAATAAATTATATATTTATATATATATATATATATATATATTATAGGGGTATCTCGCGGGAACTCATTAAAGGGAGGGGTTTAAAATTTTTGCCATCCTTTTTTTTTTTTTTTTTTTTTTCTTTCTTGTTTTTTTGCTTTTTTCTGTTTTTAAAATCAATGTGGAGGAGCCCCCGCAATATATTTGGTCAGGAAAGGGAAAAAATCAAAAATTAAATTGTTACTCCGAATCAACAGGTACATTAGAATACCCCGGGGGGGAAAACCCCCCAACACTCCCCCCCACACACACACAAACACCCCCCGCACACACCACACACCCACACACCACACACCAAAATGGAAATAAAAAAGATTTAACTACCTTGAATGAATGTACACCAAAAAAACAAGTTTTGTTTTTTTTGTTTGCTATATTGTTATCACATATGAAAATTTTTTTTTTTGCAATGGGGGGTAGACGCAATCAATTATTACGAAAAGAAGAGAGAGAGAGGAGAGAGAGAGAGAGGCAAATTTAGATCTTGGATGCACCCCTTTTAAACCCTTTTTGAATCCAACAGCAAAAACCCAAAAA